>CM056590.1:57585488-57597988 GCA_029721435.1 Gymnothorax reevesii
ACCTTTCAAAGTCATCCACGGTCGTCAAACTTAATCTCTATCTGCAACCATTTGGCCTCCACAGGACATCTTGCATATTCATAAAGTACAGCACCCCCACTAGACCCATTCCGTCGATTCAATCAAAATGGTGCTCGCACTGTACATTGACGGTAACAAGGGAAGATGATTGCCAGATTTAGAAAAAAAATTATCACGTGGTTTTTGAGAAATAATTTTTAAAAATTTCTTAGTCCTCTCTTTAACATTGGGGCCAAAATTTCAAGGGCTCATAAAACAAATCCACATCACCTGGTGCATCATGGGTAAGGGCTCTAGATCACCTGGTGCATTGTGGGTAAGGGCTCTAGATCACCTGGTGCATTGTGGATAAGAGCTCTAGATCACATGGTGCATCGTGGGTAAGGGCTCTAGATCACCTGGTGCATCGTGGGTAAGGGCTTCTCCACACTCTCCTCCCTCTCTTTGGCCAGATCCTTCAGCATCTGCTTCAGCTGCTCCTGATAGTCACTCCTTTCTCCTTCAAAATAAAAGCACAAATGGGCCCCTCAACACAAACAAAGCACAAAAAACATTCATCTCTCCTTCAATATAAAAGCACAAAAATGCATCTCTGCTTGACAGTAGGGGTAAAAATAAAATCCTTTCAGCCATCTTCCAAAGCAGATATAAACCCTCTCCATCTCCTTCAAAATAAGAGCACAATTGAAGCCCATGCAGCGAGTGGCCTGGGATCCATTCCTCACCGTTGGGGCCCTCAATACAGAGGGGCCTGCTGGTGGAGAGCAACGGATTCTTCAGTGGACAGGGGTCTTCCTCATTCTCCGTCAGCGCTGCACGACCAACAAAATGTTATCAGTATCTACAACTGGCAATGCACTTATTAACCCACACATCTTTCACTGCATTACTCAAACCACACATCTACCACTGCAGTAATCAAACCACACTTCAACCACTGCAGTAATCAAAGCACACATCTACCACTGCAGTAATCAAACCACACATCTACCACTGCATTACTCAAACCACACATCTACCACTGCAGTAATCAAACCACACATCAACCACTGCAGTAATCAAACCACACATCAACCACTGCAGTAATCAAACCACACATCTACCACTGCACTAATTAACCCACACATCTACCACTGCATTAATCAAACCACACATCAACCACTGCACTAATTAACCCGCACATCTACCACTGCAGTAATAAACCCACACATCTACCACAGCACTAATTAACCCACAAATCTATCACTGCACTAATTAACACACACATCTATCACTGCACTAATTAACCCACACATCTACCACTGCAGTAATAAACCCACACATCTACCACAGCACTAATTAACCCACAAATCTATCACTGCACTAATTAACCCACACATCTATCACTGCACTAATTAACCCACACATCTATCACTGCACTAATTAACCCACACAACTCTCACTGCACTAATTAACCCACACATCTATCACTGCACTAATTAACCCACACAACTCTCACTGCACTAATTAACCCACACATCTCTCACTGCACTAATTAACCCACAAATCTATCACCGCACTAATTAAACCATAAATCTACCACTGCACTAATTAACCCACACATCTACCGCTGCACTACTTAACCCCCACATCTGTCACTGTGTTAATTAACCCACACTTCTATCATTGCATTAATTAAACCACACTTCTATCACTGCTCTAATTAACCCAAACATCTATCACTGCTCTAATTAACCAATCTACCACTGCCGCAATTGTCCCACACATTCAGTTCTGCCCCAATAAACCCAGACCTATCAATGATACAATTATTTCACATGTACTATTCTCCTAATCGACCCGCAGGCCCATCATTAATCCTATTATTTCACACATCTATCACAGCACTGACGAGCAGCGCCTGACACTGCAAACCCTGTCCCAGCATCCCTTTCAGTACATCTAACATCTCCCACTACACCCCACTGCTGCTGAGAAGGTCTTCCCTCTTTTCCATAGCAGTACCGATCATCACGTACAGCTGGAATATCTGCTGTTTGCTTTTAGTTTGAAGTCAACCAGAGCGCCATGCAGCCATTGCCAAAAATAGATTTCTACTTTTCCTCTTTTTCCGGGTTGGCAGCCAAGCCCTCGGCCTCGTCTGGCTCAAAATTAAATCAGGTGATCTTGGCATCATCAACCCACAAAATATCCCTGAGATCAGTTCCGCAGTTTTCCCATAATATTGCTACCAGACAAACAAATAAGCAGACAAACTGCGTGAAAAATGATACCCTCAGGGAACTGGGACGGGGAACCTAACCCAAACACCTATTACTGCTGAAAGTGATGCCCACATCTCGGCCCACAGGAATTCTGGGAAGGCAGAAGTTGCTCACCTGGAGGGATGTGCAGGCGATAGAGCAGCCGAATCTTCTCGTTCAGCTCCCCGCAGTACAGAGTATCTAAAGAACACAGTTCCAGAAAAGCTGTGATGGTGTGAAAATGCTCATGTAAATATCCTTCACCAGCCTTGTGTGAAATACTGCAGAGCTGCTGGGTTATTTATAGGTCTTTACTCATGTTTGATGATACACATCCTCAGTGTCTAAAAATATGGTTTCAGGCTTGTAGCAGAAAAGTTTCGCCCCTCATTAGATATGCATCGTACCAGGGGCAGACGAGAGAATGCGAATGAAACCATGCTCTCATAGGCTGGCCAGAATCAAAACCTATCACTACTGGGCAGTACTCACTAACCAACCGCACTGCACCGTCGGAAAGGGCACAGAATCAGAATGGGTCGGCACAGAATCTCTCAGGAGGGGCCCTGGCTGAGACTCTCTTTCGGCAGGTTTGGTCAGGTGTTTGGAAGGGGGGAGCTCAGAATAGGGCAAAAGCACCAATAAGATTTTCAGAATAAGGAGCCTATAGTGTGTTTCGTAATCAGCCTTTTGGGAATGCACTGTACATCACAATTAATCATTATTTACATTTACTAAGGGGGCGATGTGAGTGCCAGTGCATTCCAGTGCAATACTTTCCAGAATTTAACTGAACAAAATAATTAGCAACTGATAACTCCTCAGAAGTAAGAGGCCGAGATATCGGTCACAGTTTTTACTTTACTCCAGTCAGGATTTATTACAGGATATAATAATTCTGTCAGTATACAAGCTGTAAGCCTGGTGATATTATGAAAAACTTAAATTTTTTTTGGAAACAAATGGAATAGTCGTTTTTTTTTTTTCCAACCTTATGCATCTACTTTAATCAGCAGGTGTCAGTTCTGCTGAATTTCAGCGCAGATCCCCTGTTCATTAGAGCATCGCCGCAGAGAACCCAACAAGAGATGAAGCACCAGCAGGGTAACGCAGCCAATCAGTGTCTCACAGCCAGGAAAATCACATGACGATCAGCTGCGTCCTTATCCAATCGATTAGAGCAGAGACCTTCTGCAGCCCAGGCAGAGATAAACCTCACACACACTCCACACACACGCCCATGACACACACGCCACACACCCTCGTTACACACACTCCACACACCCCCATCACACACACGCCACACAACCCCATTACACACACTCCACACACACGCCCATGACACACACGCCACACACCCCCATTACACACACTCCACACACCCCCATCACACACACGCCACACACCCCCATTACACACACTCCACACACACGCCCATGACACACACGCCACACTCCCCCATCACACACACTCCACACACCCCCAATACAGACACTCCACACACGCCCATGACACACACGCCACACACCCCCATTACACACACTCCACACACCCCCATCACACACACGCCACACACCCCCATTACACACACTCCACACACACGCCCATGACACACACGCCACACTCCCCCATCACACACACTCCACACACCCCCAATACAGACACTCCACACACCCCCATCACACACACTCCACACACCCCCATCTCACACACTCCACACACCCCCATCTCACACACTCCACACACCCCCATCACACACACACCAAACACACCCCATCACACACACTCCGCACACCCCCAATACAGACACTCCGCACCCACTCCACACACACGCCCATGACACACACGCCACACTCCCCCATCACACACACTCCACACACCCCCAATACAGACACTCCACACACCCCCATCACACACACTCCACACACACCCCCATCACACACACTCCGCACACCCCCAATACAGACACTCCGCACCCACTCCACACACACGCCCATGACACACACGCCACACTCCCCCATCACACACACTCCACACACTCCCATCACACACACTCCACACACACGCCCATGACACACACGCCACACTCCCCCATCACACACACTCCGCACACCCCCAATACAGACACTCCACACACACTCCACACACCCCCATCACACACACACCACACACACCCCAATCACACACACTCCACACACCCCCATCACACACACTCCACACACACTCCACACACACCCATCACACACACTCCACACACACCCGTATCACACACACTCCACACACGCCCATCACACACACTCCACACACACCCCCATCACACACACTCCACACACCCCCATCACACACACTCCACATACCCCCATCACACACACACCACACACACCCCAATCACACACACTCCACACACGCCCATCACACACACTCCACACACCCCTATCACACACACGCTACATACCCCCATCACACACACACCACACACACCCCAATGACACACACACCCCTATCACACACACTCCACACTCCCCCATCACAGACACTCCACACACCCCCATCACACACACTCCACACACCCCCATCACACACACTCCACACTCCCCCATCACAGACACTCCACACACCCCCATCACACACACTCCACACACACTCCCATCACACACCCCCATCACACACACTTTACACACCCCCATCACACACACTCCACACACCCCCATCTCACACACTCCACACACCCCTATCACACACACGCTACATACCCCCATCACACACACACCACACACACCCCAATGACACACACACCACACACACCCCTATCACACACACTCCACACTCCCCCATCACAGACACTCCACACACCCCCATCACACACACTCCACACACACTCCACACTCCCATCACACTCCCCCCCATCACACACACTTTACACACCCCCATCACACACACTCCACACACCCCCATCTCACACACTCCACACACACTCCACACACACCCCCAACACACACACTCTACACACCCCCATCATACACACTCCACACACCCCCATCTCACACACCCCCATCTCAGACACTCCACACACGCCCATCACACACACTCCACACACCCCCATCATACACACTCCACACACCCCATCACACACACTCTACACACACTCCACACACCCCCATCACACACACTTTACACACCCCCATCACACACACTCCACACACCCCCATCACACACACTCCACACACCCCCATCTCACACACTCCACACACCCCCATCTCACACACTCCACACATTCCCATCACACACACTCCACACACCCCCATCTCACACACTCCACACACCCCCATCTCACACACTCCACACACCCCCATCACACACACTCCACACACCCCCATCTCACACACTCCACACACACTCCACACACACCCCCATCACACACACTCCACACACACTCCACACACACTCTACACACACTCCACACACACTCCACACACACCCCCATCACACACACTCCACACACCCTCATCACACACACTCCACACACCCCCATCACACACACTCCACACACCCCCATCACACACACGCCACACACCCCCATCACACACACTCTACACACACTCCACACACGCAGATCACACACACTCCACACACCCCCATCACACACACTCCACACACGCCCATCACACACACTCCACACACCCCCATCACACACACGCCACACACACTCCACACACGCAGATCACACACTCCACACACCCCCATCACACACACTCCACACACCCCCATCTCACACACTCCACACACCCCCATCACACACTCCACACACCCCCATCTCACACACTCCACACACCCCCATCACACACACTCCACACACCCCCATCTCACACACTCCACACACCCCATCACACACACTCTACACACACTCCACACACCCCCATCACACACACTTTACACACCCCCATCACACACACTCCACACACCCCCATCACACACACTCCACACACCCCATCTCACACACTCCACACACCCCCATCTCACACACTCCACACACTCCCATCACACACACTCCACACACCCCCATCTCACACACTCCACACACCCCCATCTCACACACTCCACACACCCCCATCACACACACTCCACACACCCCCATCACACACACTCCACACACACTCCACACACACCCCCATCACACACACTCCACACACACTCCACACACACTCCACACACACTCCACACACACCCCCATCACACACACTCCACACACCCTCATCACACACACTCCACACACCCCCATCACACACACTCCACACACCCCCATCACACACACGCCACAAACCCCCATCACACACACTCTACACACACTCCACACACGCAGATCACACACACTCCACACACCCCCATCACACCACACTCCACACACGCCCATCACACACACTCCACACACACTCCACACACACCCCCATCACACACACTCCACACACCCTCATCACACACACTCCACACACCCCCATCACACACACTCCACACACCCCCATCACACACACTCCACACACGCCCATCACACACACTCCACACACCCCCATCACACACACGCCACACACACTCCAAACACGCAGATCACACACACTCCACACACCCCCATCACACACACTCCACACACCCCCATCACACACTCCACACACCCCCATCTCACACACTCCACACACCCCCATCACACACACTCCACACAACCCCATCACACACACTCCACACACCCCCATCTCACACACTCCACACACCCCCATCACACACTCCACACACCCCCATCTCACACACTCCACACACCCCCATCACACACACTCCACATACCCCCATCACACACACTCCACACACCCCCATCTCACACACTCCACACACCCCCATCTCACACACTCCACACACGCCCATCACACACACTCCACACACCCCCATCTCACACACTCCACACACCCCCATCTCACACACTCCACACACCCCCATCACACACTACACACACCCCCATCTCACACACTCCACACACCCCCATCACACACACTCCACACACCCCCATCACACACACTCCACACACCCCCATCTCACACACTCCACACACCCCCATCTCACACACTCCACACACGCCCATCACACACACTCCACACACCCCATCACACACACTCCACACACCCCCATCACACACACTCCACACACCCCCATCTCACACACTCCACACACCCCCATCACACACACTCCACACACCCCCATCTCACACACTCCACACACCCCCATCACACACACTCCACACACCCCCATCACACACACGCCACACACCCCCATCACACACACGCCACACACACTCCACACACGCAGATCACACACACTCCACACACCCCCAATACAGACACTCCACACACACGCCCATCACACACACTTTACACACCCCCATCACACACACTCCACACACCCCCATCACACACACTCCACACACCCCCATCACAGACACTCCACACACCCCCATCACACACACGCCACACACACCCATCACACACACGCCACACACCCCCATCACACACACTCCACACACCCCCATCTCACACACTCCACACACCCCCATCACACACACGCCACACACCCCCATCACACACACTCCACACACGCCCATCACACACACGCCACACACCCCCATCACACACACACGCCACACACACCCACCGCATATCCTGACTCAAACACGTTGGCACACAAGTGCTTCACACACACACAGACACACACACACACACACACACATTGCTCATACCCAGCCAGCCGGCGAACTGCTTGAAGTTGATGAAGGACTCGTGGCTCTGGTCCAACAGGCTGAAGGTTCGATCAGCAACAACGTCGGTGTGGAGGCCGCAGAGCCACGGCGCCAGCAGGCGATAGAGGCTCTTGAACTGGGCCCGGTCCAGTCGGTACTGCTCGGTGTACGGCCGGCTGGGGTCGTGATGCCGCAGCGTCCCGCCCCTCCCGCCTCCGGCCTCCTCGCCCCAGTAGAGGTTAATGAAGTACTCCGTCTGCGGTGCCACACGCGCATCACAGGCGCGAAACAGGAGAGAGAATCTGAGCACAGCTGTGTCAGGCGGCAGGAAACAGGGACTCCACAGAACAGCAGGAGAGCAGAAGACCACCGCTGTCCTCCTCAGGTGTGACACAGGGGTCACACACCCTCACCCTCGGGTCGGCCTCGCCGAACACCAGACCGGTGAAGGTCTGTCACACATTTAACTCCTTATTTATCGCTTTCATCCTCCAACTCCACGTCACAGACTCACCGCGTGATTCTCCGCAGAAATACAAGACTCATCAATGAAGCTGCTGAGGGCAAATTTGTGAGGTGTGAGTGTCTCAGACCGGAGTGTAAAGACTCAGGTGTAACGACTGGAGTGTAAAGACTCAGGTGTGGGGACTGGAGTGTAGAGACACTTGTGAAGGGACTGGAGTGTAAAGGCTCTGGTGTAGGGACTGGAGTGTAGAGACGCTGGTGTAGAGACTGGAGTGTAAAGACTCAGGTGTGGGGACTAGAGAGTAAAGACCCTGGTGTAGGGACTGGAGTGTAAAGACTCTGGTGTAACGACTGGAGGGTAGAGACACTGGTGTAGAGATTGGAGTGTAAAGACACTGGTGTAGAGACTGGAGTGTAAAGACTCTGGAATAGAGACTGGGGTGAAGAGACTCTGGTGTAGAGACTGGACTGTACAGACACTGGTGTAGAGACAGGAGTGTACAGACACTGGTGTAGAGACTGGAGTCTAAAGACTCTGAAGTACTCACAGCTGGAGATGGCATCAGAAACAACTCTAACCTCGAAGACATCGTAGTGACTCTCAGATCTTAAGGGCTCTCACCTTGAACAGATCATAACGACTCTCACCCTGAACAGATGGTAACAAGACTCACCTTGAACAGATCATAACGACTCTCACCCTGAACAGATGGTAACAAGACTCACCTTGAACAGATCATGACGACTCTCACCTTAAACAGATGGTAACGACTCTCACTTGGAACAGATGGTAACGACTCTCACCTTGAACAGATCATGACGACTCTCACCTTGAACAGATCATGACGACTCTCACCTTGAACAGATCATGACGACTCTCACCTTGAACAGATGGTAACGACTCTCACTTGGAACAGATGGTAACGACTCTCACCTTGAACAGATCATGACGACTCTCACCTTGAACAGATCATAACGACTCTCACCTTGAACAGATCATGACGACTCTCACCTTGAACAGATCATAACGACTCTCACCTTGAACAGATCATGACGACTCTCACCTTGAACAGATGGTAACGACTCTCACTTGGAACAGATGGTAACGACTCTCACCTTGAACAGATCATGACGACTCTCACCTTGAACAGATCATAACGACTCTCACCTTGAACAGATCATGACGACTCTCACCTTGAACAGATCATAACGACTCTCACCTTGAACAGATCATGACGACTCTCACCTTGAACAGATGGTCACGACTCTCACCTTGAACAGATCATGACGACTCTCACCTTGAACAGATGGTCACGACTCTCACCTTGAACAGATGGTAACGACTCTCACCTTGAACAGATCATAACGACTCTCACCTTGAACAGATCATGACGACTCTCACCTTGAACAGATGGTAACGACTCTCACCTTGAACAGATCATGACGACTCTCACCTTGAACAGATGGTAACGAATCTCACCTTGAACAGATCATGACGACTCTCACCTTGAACAGATCATGACGACTCTCACCTTGAACAGATCATGACGACTCTCACCTTGAACAGATCATGACGACTCTCACCTTGAACAGATGGTAACGACTCTCACCTTGAACAGATCATGACGACTCTCACCTTGAACAGATGGTAACGACTCTCACCTTGAACAGATCATGACGACTCTCACCTTGAACAGATGGTAACGACTCTCACCTTGAACAGATCATGACGACTCTCACCTTGAACAGATCATAACGACTCTCACCTTGAACAGATCATGACGACTCTCACCTTGAACAGATCATGACAACTCTCACCTTGAACAGATCATGACGACTCTCACCTTGAACAGATCATGACGACTCTCACCTTGAACAGATCATAACGACTCTCACCTTGAACAGATCATGACGACTCTCACCTTGAACAGATGGTCACGACTCTCACCTTGAACAGATCATGACGACTCTCACCTTGAACAGATCATGACGACTCTCACCTTGAACAGATGGTCACGACTCTCACCTTGAACAGATCATGACGACTCTCACCTTGAACAGATGGTAACGACTCTCACCTTGAACAGATGGTAACGACTCTCACCTTGAACAGATCATAACGACTCTCACCTTGAACAGATCATGACGACTCTCACCTTGAACAGATGGTAACGACTCTCACCTTGAACAGATCATGACGACTCTCACCTTGAACAGATGGTAACGAATCTCACCTTGAACAGATCATGACGACTCTCACCTTGAACAGATCATGACGACTCTCACCTTGAACAGATCATGACGACTCTCACCTTGAACAGATCATGACGACTCTCACCTTGAACAGATGGTAACGACTCTCACCTTGAACAGATCATGACGACTCTCACCTTGAACAGATGGTAACGACTCTCACCTTGAACAGATCATGACGACTCTCACCTTGAACAGATGGTAACGACTCTCACCTTGAACAGATCATGACGACTCTCACCTTGAACAGATCATGACGACTCTCACCTTGAACAGATCATGACGACTCTCACCTTGAACAGATCATGACAACTCTCAACTTGAACAGATGGTAACGACTCTCACCTTGAACAGATCATGACAACTCTCAACTTGAACAGATGGTAACGACTCTCACCTTGAACAGATCATGACGTCTCTCACCTTGAACAGATGGTAACGACTCTCACCTTGAACAGATCATGACGACTCTCACCTTGAACAGATCATAACGACTCTCACCTTGAACAGATCATGACGACTCTCACCTTGAACAGATCATGACGACTCTCACCTTGAACAGATCATGACAACTCTCAACTTGAACAGATGGTAACGACTCTCACCTTGATCAGATCATGACGACTCTCACCTTGAACAGATCATGACGACTCTCACCTTGAACAGATCATAACGACTCTCACCTTGAACAGATCATGACGACTCTCACCTTGAACAGATCATGACGACTCTCACCTTGAACAGATGGTAACGACTCTCAACTTGAACAGATGGTAACGACTCTCACCTTGAACAGATGGTAACGACTCTCACCTTGAACAGATCATGACGACTCTCACCTTGAACAGATGGTAACGACTCTCACCTTGAACAGATCATGACGACTCTCACCTTGAACAGATGGTAACGACTCTCACCTTGAACAGATCATGACGACTCTCACCTTGAACAGATCATAACGACTCTCACCTTGAACAGATCATGACGACTCTCACCTTGAACAGATCATGACAACTCTCACCTTGAACAGATCATGACGACTCTCACCTTGAACAGATCATGACGACTCTCACCTTGAACAGATCATAACGACTCTCACCTTGAACAGATCATGACGACTCTCACCTTGAACAGATGGTCACGACTCTCACCTTGAACAGATCATGACGACTCTCACCTTGAACAGATGGTCACGACTCTCACCTTGAACAGATCATGACGACTCTCACCTTGAACAGATCATAACGACTCTCACCTTGAACAGATGGTAACGACTCTCACCTTGAACAGATCATGACGACTCTCACCTTGAACAGATGGTAACGACTCTCACCTTGAACAGATCATGACAACTCTCACCTTGAACAGATCATGACGACTCTCACCTTGAACAGATCATGACGACTCTCACCTTGAACAGATGGTCACAACTCTCACCTTGAACAGATGGTAACGACTCTCACCTTGAACAGATCATGACGACTCTCACCTTGAACAGATCATAACGACTCTCACCTTGAACAGATGGTAACGACTCTCACCTTGAACAGATCATGACGACTCTCACCTTGAACAGATGGTAACGACTCTCACCTTGAACAGATCATGACAACTCTCACCTTGAACAGATCATGACGACTCTCACCTTGAACAGATCATGACGACTCTCACCTTGAACAGATGGTAACGACTCTCACCTTGAACAGATCATGACGACTCTCACCTTGAACAGATGGTAACGA
>CM056590.1:57602988-57620488 GCA_029721435.1 Gymnothorax reevesii
CTGTTACAAGAGGTCAGGAATGAGCTACATGCACTGCAGACAACTGGCCCACAGTTCCTCCTACAGCCAACCCCGTGAGGTCAGGAATGAGCTACATGCACTGCAGACAACTGGCCCACAGTTCCTCCTACAGCCAACCCCGTGAGGTCAGGAATGAGCTACATGCACTGCAGACAACTGGCCCACAGTTCCTCCTACAGCCAACCCCGTGCCCAGAGCCTACACGAGATGGGCAAGCCGACCCTGAGCCCGCACCAGCGCCACAGCCCCGCCCAGAGGCCCAGCCCTGCCAACAGCTATGCCCAGAGGCCCAGCCCCACCCACAGCCCTGCCAACAGCTATGCCCAGAGACCCAGCCCAGTCCAAAGTCACAACCACGCCCAGAGGCCCAACCCCACCCACAGCCATGCCAAGAAGCCCAGCCTCAGCCAGAGGACCGGCCCAGCCCACTGTCACAGCCAGAGAACCAGCCCCACCCACATCCATGCCAATCGACCCAGCCCCGCCTACATTTACAGCCACGCCCTGAGGCCCAGCCCCGACCACAGCAACATACGGAGGCCCAACCTCGCCCACAGCCAGGCCCAGAGATCCAGTTTAACTGCCCCACATTACCCCCTAACCCCCCTTCAGGAAACAATGCACAGGTGGCCCTGCTAATGGACTCAAACGGGAAATTTATTGACCCCAGAACACTCTTCCCTGGCCAGACAGTGAGCAGCCATCGCTGCAGCAACGCAGCACGGGCCCTAGAACTGCTGAACCAGGACACACTCGGGCGGCCGCGCTGCATCATCATTCACACAGGTACTAACGACCTGAGCTCTCTGTGGAACAAAACCGCCACAGCGGTGAGGAGAGTGGCGGAGAGAGCTACACGGGAGTTCCCTCAGGCCAGGGTGGTGATCTCCACTCTGCTCCCGCGTGCGGACATCCCCCCACACGTCATCAACAGCATTAATGCTGACATCAGCAGGGGCTGCGCAGCCCTTCCTAATGTGCACCTCGCCCACCACCCGACTCTCAGACCCTGGGACATGTACGACGGGCTTCACCTGACGAGAGAATCCGTGAAGACCTTTGCCAGAACCCTAAAAGATGTGGCACTGGGCCGAAATCCAGTCAGCCCACCTCCGCACACTGCCGGCAGAGCCCTGCACCAGATCCCCACAAGACAAGAGCCAGTGCAGCGGCTCCACACCCCGCCACACCCACAGAGCACCAGCCGACCGCCCAAAACCCCACGCCGCCCCAACAGGCCCCCACTTCTGGCCCCTCAGCCCCACTCACAACAACGCAGCTACGCAGCAGCACTGGCTGCCCCCCCCCCTTCACCGCCCCCCACATCATCTGACCTGAGCGAGATAAAGCAGCTGCTCCGGACTCTCTGCTCCAGACTGCTGCAGTAAAGCAGGGAGCGCAGCTCTTACACCGCTGACAGAGCAGACAAGGTGTTAAAAAAATAAATAATAATAATAATATTCTGTAACAGTATGATTATTTTGTGTTATTTGTCTCTTAGTGCTTGTTGTTCTGTCAAAAATAGTCTTTTGCTATGCATTCAGTAAAAATAAGCGTTTGGAATGTACAAGGTCTATACTCTTCAACATTCGGGCCGAAGAGCATAGATCCAGACTTTATTCGTTGCATAAAAAATATTGACATTTTATTCCTACTAGAAACATGGTGTCGTGAAAACATGCCCACCCACTGTCCCTCAGGCTATACGGAAATCATATTACCCTCAACAAAACTAAAAAATGTAAAAAGAGGTAGAGACTCTGGGGGAATGTTGGTTTGGTATAAAGGGGACCTGTCCAAAAACATCACAACTATTAACATCGGAAAAACACATATTTGGCTCAAACTAGATAAAAATTTTAATTCAGAAAACGGTGAATTATATATCTGTGCAGCTTACTGTCCCCCGTCAGAATCACCGTATTTTGAGGAGGAATTTTTCAACAGACTGCAAGCAGAGATCAGCCATTTCCAGGCCCAGGGAAATGTGCTGCTCTGTGGCGACTTTAATGCCAGAACAGGCACAGAACCGGACTGTGCCAATGCACAAGGCAACAACCATATATTTGGACAGAACCCCCCATTCTTCACTCCAACATTCATCAGAAGAAACAACCCAGATAGGACAGTAAATCAAAATGGCAGGGAGTTAGTGCACCTCTGCCAGGCCTTAGGCCTGTACATCCTTAATGGCAGGATCAGAGGGGACTCTTTAGGAAGGTTCACGTGTTGTTCAGCTCTTGGGTCTAGTGTAGTCGACTATGCAGTCACTGACATGGACCCCTCCAACATTAGTGCATTCACCGTCAGGCAGCAAACCCCGCTTTCAGACCACAATCAAATCAATGTATATCTGAAACTTACAGGGAAAAGCAGAAACACTCATTCACCGCCCAGTCAGCTGTGCCACATAAATCAGTCATACAGATGGGCTCCAAACAGTGCAGAACATTTTAAAAATGCCATTTCTTCAAATGACATAACTAACAATATTAACAATTTCATTAACAAATGTTATTTACCGCTGAAAGAGGATGTAAATCTGGCTGCTAAAAATATTACTACAATCTTTCACAAAGCGGCAATTAAAGCTAACCTGCTAAAAACAAAAGAAAAAACAAAACCAAAAAGCCATGAAAAATGGTTTGACATGGACTGCAAAAACTTAAGAAAAGAACTCAGGACATTATCAAACAAAAAACATCATCAGCCACACAACCAAGATTTACGTCAGAAATATTGCGCAACTCTCAAAAATTACAAGCAAACATTACGGCATAAAAAACTAAAACATATATCCAAGATCCTAAACAAAATTGAAGAATCAATTGACGGAAATCAATTCTGGGAAATGTGGAACAATCTAAGCAGAGAAAAACCACAAGAATTGGCTATACAAGATGGAGACATCTGGAAAAACCATTTTGAAAATATGTACCAAGAAATCCTGCAAGACCAATTAAATTTCAACCAAAAAATAATTATGGATAAACTAAATACTCTAGAATATGCAATTAAGAATAACCAAAATCCACTAGACAATCCAATCACAATACAAGAGTTAACATCAAAACTAAAATCTCTAAAAACAAAAAAAGCTTGTGGACCTGACGGCATCAGGACTGAGATGCTGAGGAACAGTACCCCTGAGCTGGTGGAAGCCATTCTTAAGATGTTCAACCTGGTATTGAGTTCGGGCTACTTTCCTGACACCTGGAACGAAGGGCTTATATGCCCAATCTATAAAAACGGAGATAGATTTGACCCAAATAACTACAGAGGCATCTGTGTAAGCAGTAATCTGGGGAAGGTATTCTGCAGCATTCTTAACAGTCGAATAATGACCTTCCTTAACGAGCACAGTGTCCTGAGTAAGTCTCAAATTGGCTTTCTTCCAAATCATCGCACTACAGATCATATTTACACTCTACACACCCTAATAAACAAACATGTACACCAAACCAAAAATGGAAAAATCTTTGCCTGCTTCATTGATTTCAAAAAGGCATTTGATTCTATTTGGCACGAAGGCTTATTTTATAAACTTATTCAAAGTGGTGTAGGGGGTAAAGTATATGATTTAGTTAAATGCATGTATACAGAAAACAAGTGCGCAGTGAAAATTGGCAATAAAAGGACAGAGTACATCAAACAGGGTCGTGGTGTGAGACAGGGCTGCAGTCTGAGTCCAGCACTGTTAAACATTTACATAAATGAGTTAGCATTGCAGCTGGAACAGTCTGCAGCCCCTGGCCTCACACTACACGACACCGAAGTGAAATTTCTTCTTTACGCAGATGACCTGGTTCTGCTGTCTCCCACAGAGGACGGGCTGCAGCAGAACTTGGATCTGTTACAGGAGTACTGCTTGACCTGGGCCCTAGCGGTAAACCTAAAGAAGACCAAAGTTATGATCTTCCAAAAAAAGCCCAGATGTCAGGAAACTAGGTACCATTTTACTTTAGGCAGCATTGTGCTTCAGCACACCCTAAATTACACCTGCCTCGGTCTGCCAATCAGTGCATCAGGGAGCTTTGGCATGGCGGTGAATGCACTAAAAGAAAAGGCTCGCAGAGCACTTTATGCCATCAAGACAAAATTCTACAACATAAATTTACCAATCCCAATCTGGTCCAAACTTTTTGACAGTATTATTCAGCCCATTGCCCTATATGGAAGTGAGATTTGGGGTCCACTCAGTGAGCATGATTACACTAAATGGGACAAAAATCCCACCGAAGCCCGACATGTAGAATTCTGCAGAAAAATCTTAAGAGTCCAAAGAAAAACTCCAAATAATGTATGTAGGGCAGAATTAGGCCGATTTCCTCTCATAATAAATATCCATAAAAGAGTATCTTGGTCCGTCCGTACGAACACATAAACTTGAATATCTTAAGAATCCTTGACTAGATTTTTCTCCTATTTGCTACCTAGGTTCATCCCAGTGGGGGAAAGGTACCATGAGTTTTGGTGACCTTCACCTTCATTTCAAGGTCACAAAGCAGAAATTCCAATATCTTAAGAACTGTTGACTGGATTCTTTTCATGTTGGATACAAGTGACGACCCCCAAAATTCTGATGTTTCCTGGAGGTGATGGAGGTGACAGCTTGTCAAAATAAACATCGCCATGTCGATACTTCATCAACTTTACAAATGGAGAATTAAACACTGCATATTCTAATTGCAGAAATAACAATGAAAAAGATCCATAAAAGTCATAATAAAGCAAAGCATATTAAATGTTGACCTGATGTGTTGACTTTCTGAGTTTGTTACTTTTATGAAATGTCTCTGTGATTAAGTGGCAGTCAGCCATTACAGATACATACGGTGGTCATGTCAAAGTTAATTACTGAACAGTGATACATTTAGATTATTATCCCCCGCCGCGCGATTCGCGCAAACCGGAGGATATAGTGTTGGGCTCTGTACGTCCGTCTGTCCATCCGTACAGACAAATAAAATTGAGGCGGCGGGGATATTGCTATGTTAGTGGCAGACACTTGTTATAATAATAATAATAATAATAATAAGTAATAGTAGTAGTAGTATTTTTTGTTTGCTGTTATTATTTATTGTTGATGTAAGTGTTTCTGAACATTATTATTTCATTTATTTTATTTTTCCCACACTTCTTACTCTTCACCATACCGTTTTTCAGATCACACCTGTTATAAGATCAATGCTTTGGCAACATGTACAGCAGGTGTGTCCTGCAGTCCCATGACATCATCACGCACTGCGGAGGCGTGACATCAGAGAACGGAGCCCATGATGGGTGAAGACCGCTCACTCACTTCGGGATTTTTGAACTACAAACAGTCCAGAAGGACTACAGCACTGAGGGGGCGGGGAAGGGGGCAGTCCCACCTCATACGCCTCCCTGATGAGGTCACTGATCTGAGTTCCCTGAGGTCGGCCGCCCTCTCCCTGCCCCTCAGACTCCTGAGGTCTGGGGTGACGCACCACGCCCTCATCGTGCCGGATCTGATCCAGGAAACTACAGAAAAATACACACACGCCGTCACACACACGAGTATGCATGTGCACAAACACACACGTGCGCACACATGCATACACACACGCGCTCACACACAAACACACACACACACACACCTGCACTGAACAGAAACACTCCTGATCCTCACCAGGTGATACACACACACACACACACACACACACACACCTGCACTGAACAGAAACACTCCTGATCCTCACCAGGTAATACACACACACACACACACACACTCCTGCCCTGAACAGAGAGAACAGGGAAAAGTGAGATGGAGGGATTGAGGGAGGTGAAGAGAGTGTTGAATGGAGATGCTCGTATCTGGACCCGGATTGCAGCTCCATCTCTGGGTTTATTTCCTCCTGGGCAAAACATTTAAAAGGTTTTATCAGCGATTCTGACCAAAACAAAATTTGTCACATACAGGAGATTTTTCCTCACAAACTGTGAGCAGCTCCTCTCATGAGTGGGCGGTGAAAACTCCACTCTCTGTAGGCCACCTACAGCTAGGTAGACACTGAGAAAGACACACAACCTCGTGGGGACCGACCCGCATCCCCAAACATCAACAAAAGTGTTCCAATGAATTAGAGGATGGGGGTGGGTCTTCTGCACCTGTTCCGCGCTCATCCACGACAAGTGGGTGGGACTGAGCGATGAAAGGAACAGACGGTGGCACCACCGATGCGGCAGAGTGGCGCAGAGGCCCAGGGGCCTTCACGGTCACCTGAGTACAGTTTATCCAATGTTAAACCTTGGCCACTAGACTTGGCCCTAATTTTGACCCCAGGGATCAGATTAATGGAAACCAGTATCATAAGCAATAGAGTATTCTAAATTGTATGTATATAACTTGTGGTTATTTTCTTTAAGCAAAGAAGATTTCTCAAGTCATTTTGACCCTTGGGCCCTGCCCCTGAGCCCCTGGGTAAGGGAAACTGTCAAAAATATCATAATATCATCTCATTGTTGTAATGTCAATCAAGTGTGAATGATTTCCAGTAGAAATTAAACAGAATATACCCAAAAGTAGCATTTTCCTATATAAACTATAGTAAATTGACCCCCTCCCCAGGGGCAAACATAGAGCCTGGGGGTCAAGAAATTCACAATTTTTATAAAGCACCTCAAGACACTTCCATCTATAAAGATAACTGGTTTCCAGCATATCTAGGTATAAAAAAGTAAATGCAAGACAATAGGCTTGCACTAACAGAGTTGACAATACATTGGTTTGGTCGGTGCGGTCTGTGAATATGCTCATAAAAACTTCATTTTGCGTTTAAACAAAAAACGCTTCAGTGAAAGGAAGGAATAATACCTTCATTAACATATGTCAAGTTACTTTTCTACTTCTGAGGTGAAACCGCATCCCGCGGGGCATTTTCCCCTCAAACTCAGAGCTGCCTACCCCTTTTCAGGCCTAAGTGTACACCCAATGCTATTTAAGAGTATTTTGAACTTTTTAAGAGTACAAAATTCTTTTCAATCCAATCCAATTACTGAAGGTTAATAATATCTTCAAACCTTGCAAACACTAATTCTGTTTCATACATACCATGAATATAGAAATAAGAATAAAAGCATACATACCTTAATATTTGTTTATCTTGTTTTGATGAATGAAAGCAAAATATTCAACACATCTCTTCTGTTCATGACACAGTTGAACTTGTCCATGAATTATCACAATTATGTACAGTACATTATGTTAATGTATCTTCATGAAATAAACAGTTAAGCAGTCAAAGAGTAACTTTTGAGTAACAAGTAAGATTCACAAAGAAGTTCTTGCTTACCACTGACTAACAGTCATGTTAACACAGTCCAGAGTCAACATTGTTAACTAATTCTGATCCTTCATGCTTCTGTAATAAGCAGATTTTATCTTCTTGGCCCTGACCGGGATCAGCCGGATACTTTACAAATATCTGGGTTAGCTCTCTGATTCTACCGTGAAAGCAATGCGAAACACAAAAGCTGTGACCTGTCTGGTATAACAAATGATTTCTTTGCACTACCGTGACTAAAAATTCCAATGGCTAATAAAGGGCGAAGATTAAATAGGAAATTCTTTCCTGCTGAAGTGATTGATTCACAAGCTCCACACAAGCAACTTGTCCACGCAAACGGAACTTAACGATCTGTAAAACCTGCATTATGTTCATAATGCAACCGAGCTATCAATAGCTGTCATATACCACCCAAAAAGCTGCTTTCACATCAGACGCAAAATGATTTTTTCGCGGGACAGATTACATTCAAAGTCAAAGCAAACGTGCGAATGCAGGCGTTATAGGCGCATCAAGCACCTTTGACACCAGACGCGAAACAATTTTTTTGCGCGACAGATTACAGTCAAAGTCAATGCAAAGACGCGAATAAACTCGCTATTGGCAAGTAGAGCTGCTTTCACACCGGACGCAAAACGAATTGCTCGCGGGACTGATTCGCTACATTCAAAGTCAATGCAAAGATGCGAATACGCGCGTATGTGTTAAGCAGCTTTCACACCGGACGCGAAACGAATTTGTGATATGTTATATGTTATGATATAGAGTTATTAAAAAAGGCAACAAAAAAAAAGATCGCTACCGATGAATCATGATCTGCGATCGCTAGACAATTCTCTGACTGATTCTCCAAGTGATAGAAAGAGTTATTATATCATTTTTTGGTTTTATAATGAACCTTTTGTCGTACAAATTGCTACATTGGCGTACAATCGTAATTTCACATCAGTATGAGTACAAAATACGCCCAAATCGTACAAGTAGGCAGCTGTGCAAACTGTACAGGCAGTTGCCAAGTACCAACCACAGGTTGTTGGTTTTCTCCAGGTATACACCAGTTTCCTACAAAACCTAAGCATGACACATCCTTAAATGACCCTTACTTAAGTTGTTGTGTTCACAATGTGGCTTATGATGACAATATAACAAAGGGCAATAACTCCATCAAATTTGATTGAATCGGTCTGGTTTTCGAACTTCTTTGAGATCTTATAGATATAAGCCAGCATGCAAAATTTCATGAAAATTGTCCAATATTTACTAAAATTATTGTGTTCACAAGGTTGCTTATGATAATTATACAACAAAGGGCAATAACTCCATCAAATAAGATCGAATCAATCAGGTTTTCGAACTCGTCCAAGATCTTATGGATATAAGCCTGCATACAAAGTCTCATCAAAATTGGTTCATAAATACTTAAGTTATTTTGTTCACAAGGAAAAGTTTACGGACGACGGACGACGCACGACGACGGACAAAAGGGGATCGCAATAGGTCACGCCTTCGGCTCAGGTGACCTAAAAAGAGATGCCCGAATGAGTGCATGTCGAGGAAAAAAGGAAGGCGATCACAGCTATGCGAAGTCCCGAATAAACATAGGGAAAGGATGCCAACGCTGGAGAGAATTCCGGGAGTTGAATAGTTTTAATTCTGACGCCCAGGTCGCCTTGTTTCTACTTGAGGTGAGTAGAGCTGGTGCTAACTCAGTCGGATGTGAATTGTAAATTGTCATCCCAAGCAAAATTGAGGGAAGCCCGTGCATTGTTTTTGTAAGGCTATCTTGCATAGATCATGCAGGTCAGAATGAATCGAACAGTAGAGAGATCGGTCGATATTTCCTCTTTGGAGTGAGTTGGCAACCTTTGCTAACCCTCAGTTGGCAAGCTAGTGAGGTACTAACCTGCCAACTGAGAGTACTTGCTAATTCTGCCAGATCAAACCAGAGTTTGTGTTTGAGTAATAACATTTTTTCTCTGGTTAGTACTCAGAGTTGAAATTCATCGATGAACATATAACTGCGAGATAAGTTTAGCGAAAAGTGGCGGTCTGTGACATTGTTAAAACTCATTTTGTAACGCCGTGCTAAGATACGTGTCAGATACCTTGTTGTATTCGAGCCGCGGTCGTACCAGCAGGCAGCGGTCGGTGGCTTTTTCAGAGTAGCGCACAATTGGCCATCGCGCTACAGGGATTCAAATTGGGAAGGGACTGCCGGGTAAGGGGGTATAAACAAACAGCTTTGTTCGTTGCTCAAGCGCCTCCTGCTGGCCAGACGGGCGCTCGTCAGGAAGACTCTGGGTTTGTTCATGTCCAGGTATCCTCCGCCCTCGTTCTGAACTTGCGAAGATTCAACCAATGAGTGTATAAGAGTCAGTGGCTGACGGGCACGTGCTTCGGAGGAGAGTCGTGAGCTGTCTTCACTATCCTGAGTTGGCAGCAAGGGGTCGCATACGAGCAAGACCTGTACACAGTTCACTAATTGGGCATCCAGATTCGGGTGGGATTGGAGATGCCAAATTTAAAAAAAAAAAAGAAAAAAAGAAACATACCTTGTTGTAGGCAGCACAAATGGTGTGAAATTATCGTCTGGCAATGGTCGTCATTGTTGCTACCGGGCGTTTATCACAACGAGCTGTACACGGCCATTCACCCAGCTGAGAGAGCCATTCTTATGCTGCTTTCACACCGGACGCGAAACAAATTTTTCATGCGACAGATTACTTTCAAAGTCACTGCAAAGACGCAAAGTTTCACTTCAAGAAAAGCGCGTTCATGTTCTGAGCTTCTGAAGGGGAGGGGCGAGCGGCTCTGTTGTGTTTCAACAATAGTGACGTCACATCGCTGATACAGCCTTTAAGACACTTCAGTGAGTGCTGCTGATTGGTCCATTTTCATGGCCGACTCCCTGTTAAAGGGAGGAAAGATAACCGACAGCCCAGTGTATGAGGAACAGAGAGGCAGGGTGCGTGCGTGTGTGTGTGTGTGTGTGTGTGTGTGTGCCTCACCTGCTGAGGATCAGGAGTGTGTTTCTGTTCAGTGCAGGTGTGTGTGTGTGTGTGTGTGTGTGTGTGTATCTCATCTGGTGAGGATCAGGAGTGTGTTTCTGTTCAGTACAGGTGCGTGCGTGTGTGTGTGTGTGTGTGTGTGTGTGTGTGTGCGTGTGCCTCACCTGCTGAGGATCAGGAGTGTGTTTCTGTTCAGTGCAGGTGTGTGTGTGTGTGTGTGTGTGTGTGTGTGTGTGTGTGTGTGTATCTCAGCTGCTGAGGGTCAGGAGTGTGTTTCTGTTCAGTGCAGGTGCGTGCGTGCGTGCGTGCGTGTGCCTCACCTGCTGAGGATCAGGAGTGTGTTTCTGTTCAGTGCAGGTGTGTGTGTGTGTGTGTGTGTGTGCGTATCTCATCTGGTGAGGATCCGGAGTGTGTTTCTGTTCAGTACAGGTGCGTGCGTGTGTGTGTGTGTGTGTGTGTGTGTGTGTGTGTGCGTGTGCCTCACCTGCTGAGGATCAGGAGTGTGTTTCTGTTCAGTGCAGGTGTGTGTGTGTGTGTGTGTGTGTGTGTGTATCTCATCTGCTGAGGATCAGGAGTGTGTTTCTGTTCAGTGCAGGTGCGTGCGTGCGTGCGTGCGTGTGCCTCACCTGCTGAGGATCAGGAGTGTGTTTCTGTTCAGTGCAGGTGTGTGTGTGTGTGTGTGTGTGTGTGTGTATCTCATCTGGTGAGGATCAGGAGTGTGTTTCTGTTCAGTGCAGGTGTGTGTGTGTGAGTTTCTGTTCACTGCAGGTGTGTGTGCCTGCGTGCGTGCGTGCGTGCGTGCGTGTGCGTGTGTGTGTGTGTTTCTGTTCAGTGCAGGTGTGTGCGTGTGTGTGTGTGTGTGCGTCTCACCTGCTGAGGATCAGAAGTGTGTGTCCGTCGTCGGTGCTGGAGCAGAGGGCGGAGGTGTTGGCCTCCAGCACTGCCAGGCCCAGCTGGAAAACGGCCCGGACCCCGTGGAAGAAGAAGCAGTCGATCACACACACGGCACACGGCAGCTGCATGACGCTGATGAAGAGCGTCAGGAACCACGATAACGACACAGACGAGAGCGGCGTCAGATCGGCGATGTGCTCCGCCAGAACTGGCAACCGCTCCCGAATGAGTTCCTCAAACACGGACTGATCCACCTGCGCACCTGTAACACACACACACACACACACGCACGCACACACACACACACACACGCACACAAATACACAAACGGTTTAAGCATTCATTTCACACTCAGTGTTTCACATCAGGAGTAAAGCAGTGCGGAGTTTAAGTGTTGAGTTGAGTTCAACATCAGAAGAAAAGCAGAACTAAGATTAAGTGTTGAGTTTAACATCAGGACTAAAGTAGAGCTGAGATTAAGCGTTGAGTCTAACATCAGTACTAAATCAGAGCTGAGTGTAAGCGCAGAGTGTAACGGCACACCGATGACTCTCCGGTTGAAGTAATCGGGCAGCATCCTCTCACACACAGCCACCAGCAGCCAGAAGGCGTCCTCCTCCTTACAGTACAGCAGGAACACCGAGGCCAGGATATTCATGGACTACAGGGAGAGAAGAGAGGGGGAGGGGAGGGGGGAGGAGGGAGGGAGAAGGGCAGATGGAGAGAGGGAGGGGAAAGTGACAAAGGTGAGATGGGGTTACGTGAGGAAAGTGGAGGGGAGGAGAGGGTGGGGTACCTGACAGTGTGTGGAGAGGGTGGGGTACCTGACAGTGTGAGGAGAGGGTGGGGTACCTGACAGTGTGAGGAGAGGGTGGGGAACCTGACAGTGTGAGGAGAGGGTGGGGTACCTGACAGTGTGTGGAGAGGGTGGGGTACATGACAGTGTGAGGAGAGGGTGGGGTACCTGACAGTGTGAGGAGAGGGTGGGGTACCTGACAGTGTTAGGAGAGGGTGGGGGACCTGACAGTGTGAGGGAGAGGGTGGGGTACCTGACAGTGTGTGGAGAGGGTGGGGTACCTGACAGTGTGAGGAGAGGGTGGGGTAACTGACAGTGTGTGGAGAGGGTGGGGTACCTGACAGTGTGAGGAGAGGGTGGGGTACCTGACAGAGTGTGAAGAGGGTGGGGTTACCTGACAGTGTGAGGAGAGGGTGGGGTACCTGACAGTGTGAGGAGAGGGTGGGGTACCTGACAGAGTGTGAAGAGGGTGGGGTACCTGACAGTGTGAGGAGAGGGTGGGGTACCTGACAGTGTTAGGAGAGGGTGGGGTACCTGACAGTGTGAGGAGAGGGTGGGGAACCTGACAGTGTGAGGAGAGGGTGGGGTACCTGACAGTGTGAGGAGAGGGTGGGGAACCTGACAGTGTGTGGAGAGGGTGGGGTACCTGACAGTGTAAGGAGAGGGTGGGGTACCTGACAGTGTGAGGAGAGGGTGGGGAACCTGACAGTGTGAGGAGAGGGTGGGGTACCTGACAGTGTGAGGAGAGGGTGGGGTACCTGACAGAGTGAGGAGAGGGTGGGGAACCTGACAGTGTGAGGAGAGGGTGGGGTACCTGACAGTGTGAGGAGAGGGTGGGGAACCTGACAGTGTGAGGAGAGGGTGGGGTACCTGACAGTGTGTGGAGAGGGTGGGGTACCTGACAGAGTGTGAACAAGGTGGGGTACCTGACAGTGTGAGGAGAGGGTGGGGTACCTGACAGTGTGAGGAGAGGGTGGGGTACCTGACAGTGTGAGGAGAGGGTGGGGTACCTAACAGTGTGTGGAGAGGGTGGGGTACCTGACAGTGTGTGGAGAGGGTGGGGTACCTGACAGTGTGTGGAGAGGGTGGGGTACCTGACAGTGTGAGGAGAGGGTGGGGAACCTGACAGTGTGAGGAGAGGGTGGGGTACCTGACAGTGTGAGGAGAGGGTGGGGAACCTGACAGTGTGAGGAGAGGGTGGGGTACCTGACAGTGTGAGGAGAGGGTGGGGTACCTGACAGTGTGAGGAGAGGGTGGGGTACCTGACAGTGTGTGGAGAGGGTGGGGTACCTGACAGTGTGAGGAGAGGGTGGGGTACCTGACAGTGTGAGGAGAGGGTGGGGTACCTGACAGTGTGAGGAGAGGGTGGGGTACCTGACAGTGTGAGGAGAGGGTGGGGTACCTGACAGTGTGAGGAGAGGGGGGGGGTACCTGACAGTGTGAGGAGAGGGTGGGGTACCTGACTGTGTGAGGAGAGGGTGGGGTACCTGACAGTGTGAGGAGAGGGTGGGGTACCTGACAGTGTGAGGAGAGGGTGGGGTACCTGACAGTGTGAGGAGAGGGGGGGGGTACCTGACAGTGTGAGGAGAGGGGGGGGTACCTGACTGTGTGAGGAGAGGGGGGGGTACCTAACTGTGTGAGGAGAGGGGGGGGTACCTGACAGTGTGTGGAGAGGGTGGGGTACCTGACAGTGTGAGGAGAGGGTGGGGTACCTGACAGTGTGAGGAGAGGGTGGGGTACCTGACTGTGTGAGGAGAGGGTGGGGTACCTGACAGTGTGAGGAGAGGGTGGGGTACCTGACAGTGTGAGGAGAGGGGGGGGGTACCTGACAGTGTGAGGAGAGGGGGGGGTACCTGACTGTGTGAGGAGAGAGGGGGGTACCTGACAGTGTGAGGAGAGGGGTGGGGTACCTGACAGTGTGAGGAGAGGGTGGGGTACCTGACAGGGTGAGGAGAGGGGGGGGTACCTGACAGTGTGAGGAGAGGGGGGGTACCTGACAGTGTGAGGAGAGGGTGGGGTACCTGACAGTGTGAGGAGAGGGGGGGGGGGGGGGTACCTGACAGTGTGAGGAGAGGGGGGGGTACCTGACAGTGTGAGGAGAGGGTGGGGTACCTGACAGTGTGAGGAGAGGGGGGGGTACCTGACAGTGTGAGGAGAGGGGGGGGGTACCTGACAGTGTGAGGAGAGGGTGGGGTACCTGACAGTGTGTGGAGAGGGTGGGGTACCTGACTGTGTGGAGAGGAGGGGGTACCTGACAGTGTGTGGAGAGGGTGGGGTACCTGACAGTGTGAGGAGAGGGTGGGGTACCTGACAGTGTGAGGAGAGGGGGGGGGTACCTGACAGTGTGAGGAGAGGGGGGGGGGGTACCTGACAGTGTGTGGAGAGGGGGGGGTACCTGACAGTGTGAGGAGAGGGGGGGGTACCTGACAGTGTGAGGAGAGGGTGGGGTACCTGACAGTGTGTGGAGAGGGTGGGGTACCTGACAGTGTGAGGAGAGGGTGGGGTACCTGACAGTGTGAGGAGAGGGTGGGGTACCTGACAGTGTGTGGGGAGGGTGGGCTACCTGACAGTGTGAGGAGAGGGTGGGGTACCTGACAGTGTGTGGAGAGGGTGGGGTACCTGACAGTGTGTGGAGAGGGTGGGGTACCTGACAGTGTTAGGAGAGGGTGGGGGTACCTGACTGTGTGGAGAGGAGGGGGTACCTGACAGTGTGTGGAGAGGATGGGGTACCTGACAGTGTGTGGAGAGGGTGGGGTACCTGACAGTGTGGAGAGGAGGGGGTACCTGACAGTGTGTGGAGAGGGTGGGGTACCTGACAGTGTGAGGAGAGGGGGGGGTACCTGACAGTGTGAGAAGAGGGGGGGGTACCTAACAGTGTGAGGAGAGGGTGGGGTACCTGACAGAGTGTGAAGAGGGTGGGGTACCTGACAGTGTGAGGAGAGGGTGGGGTACCTGACAGTGTGAGGAGAGGGTGGGGTACCTGACAGTGTGAGGAGAGGGTGGGGTACCTGACAGTGTGTGAAGAGGGTGGGGTACCTGACAGTGTGTGGAGAGGGTGGGTTACCTGACAGAGTGTGGAGAGGGTGGGGTACCTGACAGTGTGTGGAGAGGGTGGGGTACCTGACAGTGTGAGGAGAGGGGGGGGT
The DNA here is from genome assembly GCA_029721435.1 of Gymnothorax reevesii. Taxonomy (NCBI): domain Eukaryota; kingdom Metazoa; phylum Chordata; class Actinopteri; order Anguilliformes; family Muraenidae; genus Gymnothorax; species Gymnothorax reevesii. Next base: position 57,618,164 of record CM056590.1, read on the forward strand.
ACCTAACAGTGTGAGGAGAGGGTGGGGTACCTGACTGTGTGGAGAGGAGGGGGTACCTGACAGTGTGTGGAGAGGATGGGGTACCTGACAGTGTGAGGAGAGGGTGGGGTACTTGACAGTGTGAGGAGAGGGTGGGGTACCTGACAGTGTGAGGAGAGGGTGGGGTACCTGACAGTAGCCGATTTTGGGGTTGCGGTGGGCGTAGGCCGTCAGGACCCGGCGAAGTGCGGAGATTCCGGCCTGGTTCTGGAACGCCGGGTGGTCTGGAAGAGACCGGTGCAGATCCCTCTCGATCTCCTCTGTTGCCAAGCAACTCTGGCCCATTGACTCCTGCAGCAGGTTACCATAGTAACCCGGGTGCCCCATCACTTCTGAGATGGTATCTGTCTCCATCATACAGAAACAAATTAGCAAAGCAACTTTACATCCCAAACTAGAGTGACATTTCAGTGGGCTTCAGAATTATTGGTTCTCCTGACTGGAAAAGAATTGAAATACTAAAAATACAAAACCCAAAACCAGTGAAGTTGGCAAGTTGTGTAAATCGTAAATAAAAACAGAATACAATGATTTGCAAATCCTTTTCAACCTATATTCAATTGAATACACTGCAAAGACAAGTTACTCAATGTTCGAACAGGAAAACTTTGTAATTTTTTGCAAATATTAGCTCATTTGGAATTTGATGCCTGCCACATGTTTCAAATAAGCTGGCACAAGTGGCAAAAAAGACTGAGAGAGTTGAGGAATGCTCATCAAACACTTATTTGGAACATCCCACAGGTGAACGGGCTAATTGGGAACAGGGGGGTGCCACGATTGGGTATAAAAGCAGCTTCCCTGAAATGCTCAGTCATTCACAAACAAGGATGGGGCGAGGGTCACCACTTCGTGAACAAATGCGTGAGCTGATTGTCGAACAGTTTAGAAACAACATTCCTCAACGAGCTATTGCAAGAAATTTAGGGATTTCATCATCTACAGTCCGTAATATCATCAAAAGGTTCAGAGAATCTGGAGAAATAACTGCATGTAAGCGACAAGGCCGAATGCCAACATTGAATGCCCGTGACCTTCGATCCCTCAGGCGGTAGGTAGTGCATCAAAAACCAACATCAGTGTGTAAAGGACATCACCACATGGGCTGAGGAACACTTCAGAAAACCACTGTTAGTAACTACAGTTTGTCGCCACATCTACAAGTGCAAGTTAAATGGCTTTTGCTTTGCATTGTAGGGCCCAAGCTCTTCTAAGATGGACTGATGCAAAGTGGAAAAGTGTTCTGTCGTCTGAGTTCAAAAGCTAGCATCTGTGATGGTATGGGAGTGTATTAGTGCCCAAGGCATGGGCAACTAACACATATGTGAAGGCACCATTAATGCTGAAAGGTACATACAGGTTTTGGAGCAACATATGTTGCCATCAAAGCAACATCATTTTCATGGACGCCCCTGCTTATTTCAGCAAGACAATGCCAAGCCACATTCTGCCCGTGTTACAACAGCATGGCTCCGTAGTAAAAGAGTGCGGGTACTAGACTGGCCTGCCAGTAGTCCAGACCTGTCTCCCATTGAAAATGTGTGGCGCATTATGAAGCGTAAAATACGACAACAGAGACCCCGGACTGTTGAACGACTTAAGCTGTACATCAAGCAAGAATGGGAAAGAATTCCACCCGAAAAGCTTCAAAAATTGGTCTCCTCAGTTCTCAAACATTTACTGAGTGCCGTTAAAAGGAAAGGCGATGTAACACAGTGGTAATAAGGCCCCTGTGCCAACTTTTCTGCAATGTTTTGCTGCCTTTAAATACTAAGTTAATGATTTGGAGCATTTCAGCCTTTATCTTAACAGACTGGGCAGCATTGAACATTGTCTGCTTGTGAGTAAAAAAAAAAAAAGACCCTTAAAATCTTGTCCCCCCCAAAATTTGAGACTCAGTAACGCCCTTGAGCTGAGCAGCAGTTAAAGACCCTCTTCCCTAATCTGCTTCTTTCTACTCGACTTCTCTCTGTCCTGAGGGGCAAATATAGAGCCTCAGACAGAAAGTGAAAGAGCGAGTGAGAGAGAGCGAGAAGAGCGAGAGCGAGAGAGAGAGAGAGAGAGAGAGAGCGAGAGAGAGAGAGAGCGCGCTACAGAGCCAAGCCCCCTTGTTGCACCTCTAGGGTGACTGTGAGTCTGGTCAATTACTTGGGTAGTTTTATAGCACTGACTGATAGTTAACCTAATAAGTGCAAATCAGCCTAGACAAATGCTAGGCTATCTACAGTACATACACATATTTGCGACTCCGATGGTGTGCTACGGCTGTAACAGGCACACGTAATG
>CM056590.1:57627988-57800488 GCA_029721435.1 Gymnothorax reevesii
AAGTCGCAAGGTTCCAATAAAACTGATTACAACTCATAGTGACGTTGAAAGTCCAATAAAAATTGACAGTACGAAGGTCTTTGCTCTGAACTAAACGTCATGTGCTGCAGCAGTGTTTCTGCAGCTTAAAGGTAAAAGCAGGAAGTTAGCGGGAGGGAGGCCGGTTCTGTAAGATGCCATCATAGGCCTCCGACACTGAAGGTAAAAATCTCTTCACTCAGGTCGGGTTAGATTTTGCTCGTGATAAACAGACCGGACCAGAAAAGGCGGAGAAAAAGTTTTTATTCAGTCGCGGTGGATTCCGACAGCATGAATGTTGACTGTTAAATGTTAAAACTGACTCCGAGATCTGCTGCTCTGAACAGCCAGTTATACCCAGAGACAAACGGCATCAAACATGAAGTACACAACGGATCATAAGTTTGCCAATTAACCCCTGCTTTAGATGTAAATTGCATTGTTGGTTCTGACACCAGTGGTGTCGAACCACCTTCGTTTAGAACGGATGCCAGTTGCTCACTCCCAGTTCCATTGATTATCACAAGCAAAATCAAACACATGATGTATGGTTAGCAGCTGTGCAATTACGGAAAATAAAACCAGTTTGCCAGAAAGCTAGTTTAGCCAGATTCTAAAACAAGTCACAAGTCAAGTCTTTAACAAGTTCCGTTGGATAGTAACGGAAATCAGTGGTAAAAGTCTCTTTGCTCAGAACATGGGGCGTAATGTCCTGTTATACTCAGAGCAAGGAGCTTTTTTAACATTGATTTTGACTGCTAATTGAAGTGACCCACTACCGCATTTTGCTTGCTGGCTAAAAACAGTTAGCAATCTAGCAAACAAGTGAATCCGGATTGAGTAACAGGTCACCCAGCAAGCTAGCAAGGTAGTAGGAACTCACATTAAAATGCATGACAGCGGGGACGTTGGGTAGAAAAGGACTGTGACCGTTTAATCGTCTGTCCACAACACACAGCCAGTTAGGCTTTCATGACCAAATACCTCCTGAACACATAGTAAAGGATTGTGAGTTTCTGTCAGAATTGTGTCCATTCATTGCGTTCCATGGACAGTCCATGGCTGCGGTCGGACAGTTAAATCCTCGCCACATTTCTTTGACCTCGAGGGAAGTATAGGGGTGTCGCTCATCAAGTCGAGGAAATATGTGAAGGAGAATTCATAGGGACTTAGAAGAGGACGACCGCGGTGCGAAGAGAATCCAACTACACGTATGTTAGGAGACATGATCACAAATCCCTTCCAGTTATGTTGGTTTGTTTTCGTGAATGGCCCAATGAAAAATGTGTTGCTTTAAATATTGCAACCGCTCGGAATTGTAGGATGACGTTATTTGCTTCCTTCTCGTAAAGAATCGTCCCGTGCATCCTATGCTAAGGGAGATAAGTAAGCAGCTTTGCGTAGCATTTACATGGCTCACCATGGCTGCCATATAAATTCTCCAAGGTCATTTTCAACATGTTAGGAACTTTCTTAAGCAAACCGAGGACTCGACTGCAGAACACGTTCTCTTCTAAGGCCTTTCCAGCAACACCACAAATAACAGACCCAGATTCAATTTGAAGTAGCTTCTGGTATTTTTTGTCAAATAAAATAAATCGTATTGGCTTTGACCCGAAATGGAGGTCAGCCGGCCCGGCAGAGACAAAGGCTACAGGTACAGGATAACTGCTGGGAGGTAATGCCATTTACAGGATAACTGCGGGAAGGTCATGCCAGTTAAAGGATAACCGCGGAAAGGTAATGCCAGTTAAAGGATAACTGGTGGGAGGTAATGCCAGTTAAAGGATAACTGCGGGGAGGTAATGCCGGTTAAAGGATAACTGCGGGAAGGTAATGCCGGTTACAGGATAACTGGCGGGACGTAATGCTGGTTACAGTATAACTGGCGAGCGGTAATGCCAGTTAAAGGATAACTGCGGGGAGGTAATGCCGGTTAAAGGATAACTGCGGGAAGGTAATGCCGGTTACAGGATAACTGGCAGGAGGTAATGGCAGTTAAAGGATAACTGCAGGGAGGTAATGCCGGTTAAATGATAACTGCGGGAAGGTAATGCCGGTTACAGGATAACTGGCAGGAGGTAATGGCAGTTAAAGGATAACTGCAGGGAGGTAATGCCGGTTAAAGGATAACTGCGGGAAGGTAATGCCGGTTAAAGGATAACTGGCGGGACGTAATGCTGGTTACAGTATAACTGGCGAGCGGTAATGCCAGTTAAAGGATAACTGCCGGGAGGTAATGCCGGTTAAAGGATAACTGCGGGGAGGTAATGCCGGTTAAAGGATAACTGCGGGAACGTAATGCCGGTTAAAGGATAACTGGCGGGAGGTAATGCTGGTTACAGGATAACTGGCGAGAGGTAATGCCAGTTAAAGGCTAACTGCAGGGAGGTAATGTCGGTTAAATGATAACTGGCGGGAGGTAATACCAGTTAACGGATAACTGCGGGGAGGTAATGCAGGTTAAAGGATAACTGCGGGAAGGTAATGCCGGTTACAGGATAACTGGCAGGAGGTAATGCCAGTTAAAGGACAACTGTGGGGAGGTAATGCCGGTTAAAGGATAACTGCGGGGAGGTAATGCCGGTTAAAGGATAACTGCGGGAACGTAATGCTGGTTACAGTATAACTGGCGAGCGGTAATGCCAGTTAAAGGATAACTGCGGGGAGGTAATGCCAGTTAAAAGCTAACTGCAGGGAGGTAATGTCGGTTAAATGATAACTGGCGGGAGGTAATACCAGTTAACGGATAACTGCGGGGAGGTAATGCGGGTTAAAGGATAACTGCGGGGAGGTAATGCCGGTTAAATGATAACCGGCGGGAGGTAATGCTGGTTACAGGATACCTGGCGGGAGGTAATGCCAGTTAACAGATAACTGCGGGGAGGTAATGCTGGTTAAAGGATAACTGCGGGGAGGTAATGCCGGTTAAAGGATAACTGCAGGAAGGTAATGCCGATTACATGATAACTGGCAGGAAGTAATGCCGGTTAAAGGATAGCTGACGGGAGATAATGCCAGTTTCAGGATAACTGCGGGGAGGTAATGCCGGTTAAAGGATAACTGGCGGGATGTAATGCTGGTTACAGGATAACTGGCGGGAGGTAATGCAGGAAGAGCCGTTTCAATTTCAGCCCATGATGCAGATTTGGAGGTGGACTTTAGGCTTTACACAGGCCTCACCAGACCTGCTCACTCAACCAGTCCCCAGATATCAGTGAACTGCAACTGCACATATGAGACGAAAACAGGTGACCTGACTCTTCCCAAAATTGTCCTGTCACAGGAGCCAAAAGGCTCCAAACCCTCCGTACCCTCACACATCTGACCTTTTTGTGATGTTGGCTGGCTGCTGAAGGACCGGGTCCTGCTCAAAGGCCTCGTTGTCGAGGAGACGGCGGAGTGTGATGTCAGCGAGTCGTACCATGGTGCCAAACGCATCCTCAACATTAAGGAACATGGAGAAGTGTCGCTCTCTGCGACGAGTGATAACGCGCACTGTATCGGTCTTGAAACCAGCAGATACTCGGTCCAACCCAGTTACATCTGCCCACGGGATCACCATTTTTACTGCGAGAGAGAAAGAGGGGGAAGGAGAAAGAGGAGAGAGAGAAAACAATCAGAGACAGAGCTGAGTTTCCTGACATGGACAGATACATCAAAATTAAGTAAACAACTAATTTTCATAAAGTTTAAAACAAAATACACAAACTTTTAAGCAATTCCTGAAATTCAGCACTAAGTATTCTGCTTCAGGATGGACAGGAAAACTAAAAATCTGGCAGGACAGCATGTAGCTGCTGATGAAGAGCAGTTATCCCACACCCCACCTTTTTCTACATCAATCAAATGCATCATTCTTTCTTTCATTTTTTTCTGCAGTATCATACATGTTTGATTAGACATAAAAGAAGATAAAATACTTCATGTTGCACCTCATAAAATTTACTCAGGTACAGGTGTAATTCAGGTGTTAGCAGGTACAGGTGTAGCTCAGGTGTAAAAAGGTACAGGTGTAGTTCAGGTGTGAGCAGGACCAGGTCTAGTGCAGGTGTGAGCAGGTACAGGTGTAGTTCAGGTGTGAGCAGGTACAGGCGTAGTTCAGGTGAGAGCAGGTACAGGTGTAGTTCAGGTGTCAGCAGGTACAGGTGTAGCTCAGGTGTGGGCAGGTACAGGTATAGTTAAGGTGCGAGCAGGACCAGGTGTAGCTCAGGTGTGAGCAGGACCAGGTCTAGTTCAGGTGTGAGCAGGTACAGGTGTAGTTCAGGTGTGAGCAGGTACAGGCATAGTTCAGGTGAGAGCAGGTACAGGTGTAGTTCAGGTGTGAGCAGGAACAGGTGTAGTTCAGGTGTGAGCAAGTACTGGTGTAGTTGAGGCATCAGCACTGCAGGTAAGATACACACCCTCCTTGCCCAGCAGGAAGGAGTAGAAGCAGAGGTGATTGGTGCTCAGGTAAAGCCAGCCCTGCCGTGGGACACGCCCCTTCCAGCAGCAGCATGAGTAGTGAGTGACCAGCTTCTCTCTTTCCGGCAAATCAAAACGCAGCTCAAACTTTAGCACCGCCTCCCGAAACTTCTCAGGGTCCTCCTCTTGAGCCGCCTGCCTACTCCGACCCTCCTCCGCTATCAGGCTCTAAAAAATGGGGTGCGAGTGAGTGAGAGAGAGAGAGGGAGGGGATGAAGAGATGAAGGAAAGAGAGAGGGAGGGAGAAAGGCTGTGATTCATGTGTGTGGTGGTTGAACCTTTCTTATACTGTTGCAGTGAGCTGAGGGTGTGAGTTTGGCGATTTCTGGGAAACCCCGGACCACAGCGCTCTCACCCCTACCCTCCCACAGCAACAGAAACCAGGAACCAACCAGAATCCCCGCCCTGCAGGTGTGAGCTGCCAAACCAGTCAAGTTGCAATTTACTTTCATGTCTGTTTGCTCATATATGCAGTGAATACTTCATTGTAATTTGATTAAAGGTATTAAGTGCATATTTTGGTGAAATGGAAGTTTTCACTGAATGATTCCATAGAATCATTTCCTGTGAGAAACATGCTGTCTTGACTTAGAGATTATTTTTAACTGAAATACGAAGAACCGATAAATAACTTCATTACATGGTGCAATAATAATCACCTGAAATTCAACAAGTTTGTAAAGAAACTTAAAGTGTGTTGACAGTCAAACATTTCAGACGACCCAATCCCCGACTCAATAGTTCAGATGGGTAAAAACTACAAATCAGGAAAAGGGGTGAGGCTTTATCAGTTAATATGTGACCTTTTCCTAACGCCCCCACTATCTATGATGCACTGAATAGTTGCAAAGACGAAATGCTGAGCCAACTGGGAAAGGGAATGGGGCTTCATATCTTAATATGCAACCCCTACCTGTGCCCCAAGACCCAACACTGAATTCCCACTGACAAATGGTTCAATAATTATAAGGGATGAAATATCTGCTAATCAATAAAGGGGGCGGGGTTTTGGCATTTTATATCTTATCCTTTCCTGGGTCCAACAAATCAATCCCCAACTCTCCATAACAAATGATTCAAAAGTCATAAAAGAACTATGATCAGCCACTAGTGTAATATGCAGGATGGAGTGATGAAAAACGGAGAAGAATGCTCCATGCATCCATGAGTACAGTGGGGTTCAGGGGCAGAGACATCGACATCTGTCCTTTGGGGAAATCTTAAACTGCACCTATTATTACCCTCACACCGACTCCAGGCCGAAGAGTATTGTCATCAGTTTGTCGTCTGTCTGTCAGTCTGTCCGTGTGTGCACCTCTAAAGTCAGGCCGAGGGTGTTCAAACGCGGGGGTTTCTTGTGGTTTTTCATTATTTTAATGTCGTTGTGTGAATCATTTCATTTTTATGAGCATTTAAAAGTTCTGTGTCAGAAAACAACTCAAAGTCACCTCTGGAAGAAGCACTCCGTCTCCGCCACAAAACACACTGCTCAAGAGCTGACTGAAACAGCCCAATAGCCTCTGGCCATTATTTTTCTTCAATTGGTGATGTCACGATTTTAATTTTCGTACCTAGCAGATAGTGTGGCATCTGGGCGTAACTCAATCAAATGAGTTACGCCCACAAGACTACACCGGTATCTGTTTCTAAAGCTCATTTGGACTTGGCAGCGAAGACCTTTAAAGGTAAGGGGCGTGACATTTTCGGAAACGTGCATGATCGGTGGACTAATCACAAGCGAGTGATCAAGTTGACCAATCGCTGCACTCTGGGGTTTTAGGGAGAGCAGGAGCAGGACCTCAGTGGAGCGTTTCACAGACGGGTTCTGCAGAAATGGCCTGCATGCGAAAACTTGTGATTTTTTTTGACATGAGGCATTTAAACCTTTTTACCAGACTTCAAGAAAACAAGAATGAATAATGAAAAGTCGCAAATAGAGACACTTAAAATAACAAACAAGTTTGAAGGCTCAAGCTGAGAGGTGGGCAAAGAGGGCTGTTTCCATTCCTGGTTTTCACATCAACTTCTGGCTTTTAATCATTCATTAGCTTAAACCATTCATGAAATCTGACATTTCAGCTGCTATCCTTTGAATTTTTGTAAAGACTCTTCTTTTCTTCACCCTCGGCCGCCCCTGCCCTCGCTGGACTGCTGAATCTTGAGGGATCCTTCATGATCTGTCTCACCCCGGCCACGGCCTCTCGCGATCCATCTCACCCCGACCACGGCCTCTCGGGATCCATCTCACCTCGGCCTCTCGTGATCCATCTCACCCCGGCCACGGCCTCTCGGGACCCATCTCACCCCAGCCACAGCCTCTCGCGATCCATCTCACCCCGGCCACGACCTCTCGCGATCCATCTCACCCCGGCCACGGCCTCTCGCGATCCATCTCACCCCGACCACGGCCTCTCGGGATCCATCTCACCTCGGCCTCTCGTGATCCATCTCACCCCGGCCATGGCCTCTCGGGACCCATCTCACCCCAGCCACAGCCTCTCGCAATCCATCTCACCCCGGCCACGACCTCTCGCGATCCATCTCACCCCGGCCACGACCTCTCGCGATCCATCTCACCCCGGCCACGGCCTCTCGCGATCCATCTCACCGCGACCTCTCGCGATCCATCTCACCCCGGCCGCGGCCTCTCGCGATCCATCTCACCCCGACCACGGCCTCTCGGGATCCATCTCACCTCGGCCTCTCGTGATCCATCTCACCCCGGCCATGGCCTCTCGGGACCCATCTCACCCCAGCCACAGCCTCTCGCAATCCATCTCACCCCGGCCACGACCTCTCGCGATCCATCTCACCCCGGCCACGACCTCTCGCGATCCATCTCACCCCGGCCACGGCCTCTCGCGATCCATCTCACCGCGACCTCTCGTGATCCATCTCACCCCGGCCACGGCCTCTCGCGATCCATCTCACCCCGGTCACGGCCTCTTGCGATCCACCTCACCCCGACCTCTCGTGATCCATCTCATCCCGGCCACGGCCTCTCGTGATCCATCTCACCCCGGCCACGGCCTCTCGCGATCCATCTCTCCCCGGCCATGGCCTCTCGCGAATCATCTCACCCCGGCCTCTCGTGATCCATCTCATCCCGGCCACGGCCTCTCGTGATCCATCACACCCCGGCCACGGCCTCTCGCGATCCATCTCACCCCGGCCACGGCCTCTTGCGATCCATCTCACCCCGGCCTCTCGTGATCCATCTCATCCCGGCCACAGCCTCTCGCGATCCATCACACCCCAGCCACTACCTCTCGCGATCTATCTCACCCCGGCCACGGCCTCTTGCGATCCATCTCACCCCAGCCACGACCTCTCGCGATCCATCTCATCCCGACCACGGCCTCTCGCGATCCATCACACCCCGGCCACGACCTCTCACGATCCATCTCACCCCGGTTACGGCCTCTTGCGATCCATCTCACCCCGGCCTCTCGTGATCCATCTCATCCCGGCTACAGCCTCTCGCGATCCATCACACCCCAGCCACTTCCTCTCGCGATCTATCTCACCCCGGCCACGGCCTCTTGCGATCCATCTCACCCCGGCCACGACCTCTCGCGATCCATCTCATCCCGGCCACGGCCTCTCGCGATCCATCACACCCTGGCCACGGCCTCTCGCGATCCATCTCACCCTGGCCACGGGCTCTCGGGATCCGTCTCATCCCGACCACGGCCTCTCGGGATCCATCTCATCTCACCCCGGCCACGGCCTCTCGCGATCCATCTCACCCCGGCCACGGCCTCTCGTGATCCATCTCACCCCGACCACGGCCTCTCAGGATCGATCTCACCCCGGCCACGGCCTCTCACGTTCCATCTCACCCCGGCCACGGCCTCTCGCAAGCCATCTCACCCCGGCCACGGCCTCTCGCGATCCATCTCATCCCGCCCACTGCCTCTCGGGATCCATCTCATCTCACACCCGGCCTCGGCCTCTCGCGATCCATCTCACCCTGGCAACGGCCTCTCGCGATCCATCTCACCCTGGCCACGGCCTCTCGTGATCCATCTCACCCGAGCCATGGCCTCTTTAACTGCTACCCACCGGCAGAAGGTACAGGGTTTTGAGGCAACGGACAAACCAGCTCAAATACACTTTTTACCCCTGGGCTATCAAGCTCTTGAGCAATAATATGTGCAATGTATGAATGATGTGTGGGTGAAAGATAGTTTCTAGGTTTTAGAATGTTGCATTTATTGCTTTTATATTTATTGTTTACTCATTTATGTTTCTCTTTTTTTGCACAATGGTAAGGGTTTCCTGAACCAATCTCATTGTAACACTGTGTACAATTGACAGTAAAGTATATTCTAATTCTAACTGTCTCTCTAAATGAAAAAGATTTCTCTGATCTAATGTACAAGCAAATCCATGTTTGTGTATACAACCAATAGCTCAATTAGTCAGGGTAGCAGGTGAAAATTAGACCTCCACACACCAGCCCTCCACTGCTCTAGCTGGAAAGTTGCAAGACTTGGTAACTTCAGAATGAGTCACGTTAAATGGAGTATGGAGGGATGGAGTGATGGTAAAAGAAAAGAAGGGGCAGGACTGTAGAAACATGAGCATTTAACCCTTGGGACAGATGGAGCCCGTACTAAAAGCTTGGAGGCATTGACACAAAACACAGGGAGTCTGAGGCGCTTTGGACAACGACTGGACGTCTATCAAGGTGAAAAAGTAGGGATGAAAGTGAGGGATCATCCAAAAAAAAAAAACTTGAGAAATGGCACAACTGCCCCAACATGAACCTATACAGAAAGTTTTATTATTCCTAGCAGTGAAACTGCATGATTATAAGAAGTTTTATTAAATGGCTCAATATTTGTTAATACGGACTGAGAATGGGAGGAATGTGATGTCATTTTGACCTTTAGCCACCTAAATCTAAGTTCATCCAAAATTCATATCAAAATTCGCTCCAGGCATTCCAGCGGTATTGAATTCATAACAATGAGATGGATTTGAGGTCACAGAGACCTTGAGCTTCGACCATCAAAATCTAAATTCATCCTGAAGCCCAAGTGGGCTTTCGTTCCAAATTTGAGGAAATTCCCTCCATGTGTTCTGGAGATATTTTGCTCACAAGGTTGGCACAGACAGAAGGAGAGATGGGCTGACTGTCTGCCTAACAACTGAGTGACTCCGACCTCAGCTGTCACCTGCATGGGGACATAAAAAACCTAACCCCCCTTCCAAAAGCTAACGCTCCTGTGCACACGAACCGCAGGCTAAAGCAAACGATCGCGCACCACCTGCACCCGTCTCCCTCAGTCACATCACACGTGACCGCAGTGACATCACACACCCACCTCTGACCTCACCCGTCACCACTACACCCCTCTCTCAGAAACCAAGCATGCTCTCAAACCTTGACTTTCCCTTTGACAAAGCCAGTGACGTCATCCTTGTTCTCAAACACTGAGAGGGATGGCAGGAGGTTCTGAACGAGCCAATCCCAATGCTGGTTCACCTCCTCCACTGCAGTGCCTGTGCAATGAGAGAAGAGCACAATGTGTTACACATCTCAGGGCCTGTAACCGCGGGGTACTGAGGGAAGAATCTGTAAACATGTAAAACGGGGGGAAGCTATTTATGTTGCAAAGATGCATTTGGTTACTGCTGGATCTGGGCCAAAAACATGTCACAAGCTCCCAGATTCAAGAAATACGTCTCTGTCCCAAGTATTATGGAACTCGCTGCATATAAATCATGGCTATATTCATATGCTGTATGAACTACAAAGGCTATTAAAATATTTACTAATTTATCAATATTTTATATTTCATTAAGTGCATAATTCAGAAGGTTAGATGCTTGGAGCTGCTGGTAACTGTAGCCCCTGAGATGGTGGTTGAGCTACAGCCGCCAACCCTTACAGGAGGCTGCCGCCCGACAATCGGCTCCCCACTGCGGCCGAGTTCCTCCGGATATCTCCCCTTGCTGGGGAAGTTTCTTCGCTCCACTGTTTGAGGGCCTTTCTTACAGGCAGTTTTTTGTACTAAAAGTTGCCTTTATTTGGAGTTCTGGTCTGACGTACAGCGTCCGGACCGTCCAGCTGCAGTCTGCACGACAGGAGTAAAGCAGAGCGGAGCGGGAATGGCGGCGGGAGGCAAGACTTACCGCTGGCTATGACCCAGCTGACCTGTGAACCTGGGACCTGCAGCAGGATCCGGAAGGGGGTGACGCGGGCGTTCGAGTCCAGGACAGTGTCCAGCGCCCCCACCAGAAGCCCTGAGGGCAAAGTATGAACATCAGCTCACGCACAGCCTACAGACACCTACAGACCGCAGAGGCCTGAGTCCTTACAGGCCTGAACCACACAGCATGAGCCTACAGACACCTATAGACCACTGAGGCCTGAGTCCTTACAGACCTGAACCGCACAGCATGAGCCTACAGACACCTACAGACCACTGAGGCCTGAGTCCTTACAGGCCTGAACTGCACAGCATGAGCCTACAGACACCTACAGACCACTGTGACCTGAGTCCTTACAGGCCTGAACTGCACAGCATGAGCCTACAGACACCTACAGACTGCTGAGGCCTGAGTCCTCACAGGTCTGAACCGCACAGCATGAGCCTACAGACACCTATAGGCCGCTGGGGCCTGAGTCCTTACAGGCCTGAACCACACGGCATGAGCCTACAGACACCTACAGACCGCTGAGGCCTGAGTCCTTACAGGTCTGAACTGCACAGCATGAGCCGACAGACCTCTGCAGATCGCTGAGGCCTGAGTCCTTACAGGTCTGAACCGCACAGCATGAGCCGACAGACACCTACAGACCACTGAGGCCTGAGTCCTTACAGGCCTGAACCGCACAGCATGAGCCTACAGACACCTACAGACCACTGAGGCCTGAGTCCTTACAGGCCTGAACTGCACAGCATGAGCCTACAGACACCTACAGACCACTGTGACCTGAGTCCTTACAGGCCTGAACCACACAGCATGAGCCTACAGACACCTACAGACCGCTGAGGCCTGAGTCCTTACAGGTCTGAACCACACAGCATGAGCCTACAGACACCAACAGGGGGCCGCCAAGCCAATGTTGACATGGAGATTAAAAAAAATTTTGAAGTATGTATTATGATTGGTCATTATAAGTGGAAAACTCATTGTAATATATTGCTAAACTGTAAAAATGTAAAAAATGTATATATGTATAATACATTGAAATAAATACATTGAAACTAATTAATACTATTGTTGTCATTCCGTGACAATTTGCCTCTTGTAATTCCGTGACATTGACTTTTTGAAATTTCTTGCCCATAAAGCAAGGTTAAAGTCAATATTTGTTTCTATAACTGAGTCCTTACAGGTCTGAACCACACAGCATGAGCCTACAGACACCTACAGACCGCTGAGGCCTGAGTCCTTACAGGCCTGAACCACACAGCATGAGCCTACAGACACCTACAGACCGCTGAGGCCTGAGTCCTTACAGGCCTGAACCGCACAGCATGAGCCTACAGACACCTACAGACCACTGAGGCCTGAGTCCTTACAGGTCTGAACCGCACAACATGAGCCTACAGACACCGACAAACCACTGAGGCCTGAGTCCTTACAGGTCTGAACCGCACAACATGAGCCTACAGACACCGACAAACCACTGAGGCCTGAGTCCTTACAGGTCTGAACCACACAGCATGAGCCTACAGACACCTACAGACTGCTGAGGCCGGAGTCCTTACAGGTCTGAACTGCACAGCATGAGCCTACAGACCTCTACAGATCACTGAGGCCTGAGTCATATGTTTTCAATTCCCCACCTGTGGAATGTTCCAGACAGGTGTTTTTGAGCATTTCTCAACTTTCCCAGTCTTTTGTTGCCCCTGTCCCAGCTTTTTTTAACCTTGTTGCAGGCATCAAATTCAAAATGAGCGAATATTTCCAAAAAACAAATTTTATCGGTTTGAACATTTAATTTCTTGTCTTTGTAGTGCATTCAATTGAATATAGATCAAAAAGGATTTGCAAATCATTGTATTCTGTTTTTATTCGTGTTTAACACAACATCCCAACTTCATTGGAACTGGGGTTTGTACATTTTTATTATTAAATTTCACAGAAAAATAAACAAATGAGGTGCCTCGTTGTCTTCCTCTGCTTAACGTAATAAAGGTAGTATTAATGCGAAGGGTTAAAAACCTAGCCAGCTGGGCTGGGACCGTGCGCTGCTCTGCCAGCTGTGCGCTCTGGCACAAAATGCAGGAATGGGAGCCCTATCGCATTATCTCCAGCCATCCAATCAGAATCATGCTCTCCCAGTTTATAATGATAGCTGAACGATGCATCTCCCCTGAACAATGAATTGCCATTCAGAGTAATGAACCTCTCACATTTAACCAGCTAATGTTCACTAATTCACCCTCCATAAACAAGTGTCACTATGGGATCCCAGCAAACCGGAAAACACAACGTCTTTCACATTTGGAATCCAACCGAGCTAATTATGCCAATTTAGGTTTCTAATAGGTTCACACACAAGACTGCGAGTGGAAGGCCACTCCATCTGTCGAGTGACAATGTCCTCTCCCGTAAGAGCCATTCCGATAGCAGTACCCACATCATTGTGCAAGACCTAATATCCAAGGGTAGAATATGCAAAATGAAAAGTAACGACACAATAAGGGAAAAGGCAGCTGTTTAATTTCATATGTTTAATTTCATTCATATGAACCATCTCAGCACTTTTATGCATGTAAAACATTCTCTGAATATTTCAGCAACGTAGACGTAATGTCACATTACTGCTGTATATGCCTGCTGGGGGAGGAAAGAGGCAAGTTAAAATAAATTCATTTGCAATCAACGATTATCTTCAAAGGGATAAAACCAGGCAGTTTGCATTACTGCCACCATGACAGCGTAGCTCTTCTGGGTCCAAGGCCCACTCCAAATGTTTATACTCCATTTAAAGAGTAACAGGGCAAACTGAGCAGTTTGTGCAGAAAGGAGTTAAAGGTGCACTATGCAAGTTTGTTGACTTTCTGCGCGATTATATTCTTGTCTCAATTCGCCAACATCTCTCCATGATCCGCTAGCTGCCTGCCTAAATTCACAGTGAAGAAAACCCAGGCTCTGGAGACCACACAGGTGTCACAAACTGCAAATAAACACAAGGGGAACAGGCTGTGCCCCATAACATAACTAACCGTCCCGGCCAATCACCGGCAAGAGCTGCCAGTTACGGAAGCATGGGAGGGAGGGGCGAGCTACTTCTGTTCTGTTTCACTCCGAATGTCAACAGAAGTGATGTCAACAAACTTGCACAGTGCACCTTTAAGCTGTTATGAAGATTTTAACATTTCTTCACAATCACAACCTATTTCCAAAATACAAAA
Organism: Gymnothorax reevesii; assembly: GCA_029721435.1. Lineage (NCBI taxonomy): Eukaryota > Metazoa > Chordata > Actinopteri > Anguilliformes > Muraenidae > Gymnothorax > Gymnothorax reevesii. The sequence continues at coordinate 57,641,854 of CM056590.1, forward strand.
TTCAAACGCTGGAGCGTAAAACAGAGCTTCAAAAAAAAAAAAAAAAAAAAGAAAAAAAATTAGTTCTGGTTCTGCCATTAGATTGGCTGAGCCAGTAAACTTTGGTCCATGATCCAGATTTGGAAGAACACAAGAAAAACATTCCTAAAACAAGTATGGACACAGCATTCCACACGGACTCAGCAGAAAATCGCACATTACAAAAAGGCTACGAGAAAAACTGCAATCATTATACAAACCAAAACGGAAATGTGTTGCTATTGAATGGGTGTGCATGCAGTCACAGGAAACTATGCGGCGCCATTAACACCTTCAAGATGGCGATAATAATAATAATAATAATTTATATACCCCATTTTGAGCAATATAGCACAAAGTGCTACACAAACAGGTAAACAAATGTAAATACATTTCAAAAGTGATAGCACAAGGTGGGAATAGAACCAGTTCAAGATCCCACCATTATATTCTGCCAGGAGTCCTCCCCATCAAATCTGCTTTGCATCAAGGGTAATCTGAGAGCGAGCACACTTTTTGTTGGCATGTTATGAGTGCATGTTATTCATGACGAGGCCAGTGATTTCTGAACTGCTTTATGTAGATTTAAATCAGATATTGGCAGCATTACCCATATTAGAATGGGACGATAAAGCAAGTAAACTTCACCGATATTGGTTCATGAGATGCATCATCATCAAGGCAGGCAATCGACCAGAGCCAGTTAACAGAAATGGTTAACAGCTCAGTGTGAAAAGGGCTGCCTGTAGCGCCCCTGCTGGCCAGTACATCCGACTGAGTCCAGTCAGATTGAACATCAAAAAGAGGAATAATAGATTTTAAAAACAAACTTGCTCAAAATAACACCAGAAAGTACAATAACAAAATTTATTAACTGAAAGCAAGCCTATAAAAGTGAGTCTTTGAAAGATATTTAAAAGAGAATGACTCAGCATTTCTAATATTAATTGGGAAGCCGCTCTAGAGTCTTAGAGCTTTAACTGAAAAAGCTCAATCACCATTAGTTTTTAGCTGCAACCAAGCAGCTCTATGAACGCTTCTGTTTGTCCATCTGTCTGTTTGTCCGTCTGTGACACCTTTTTCACCATGTTCCTGTCGTCGTATCATCATGAAATTTTCAGAAGGTCTTGACCTTCACCTAAGTGATGTCCACGCACAAGGTCGAGGTCAAAGGTCAAAGGTCAAAGGTCAAGTTCACAGAGGTCACGATCTTGTTTGCGAGTTTTCGCGCTGTAACTCCAGTTAGAATTCATGGATCGCTATGAAATTTTAGAAATAGCTTCTAGGCATAGAGGAGGTGTTCCCGATTCTTTTTCAAGGTCATCCGTCAAATCCCAAGGTCACACAGGTAAAAAAAAGTGTCAAATTTGCCCGATTTGACGGTTTTTGCACCGTAACTCAAGTTTAATTCAATGAATGGCTATGAAATCTTAGAACAAGCTTCTTGGTATAGAGGAGGGGTTCCCTATTGATTTTCAAGGTCATCTGTCAAATCCCAAGGTCACACCGGTCAAAAAAGTGTTGATTATCTTTGCAGTCTTCTCATTCCTTACTCCCCACCAAGATTACTTCGTTCACAAGGTGCTGACTACTTGAAAATTCCAAATATATCTAGAGTTACAATTGGAGGCAGAGCATTCTCTTATAAAGCACCAATTCTATGGAACAATCTCCCAAGACAAATTAGGGCTTCGGACACACTTTCTATCTTCAAGAGTAGGCTGAAAACTTATCTTTTTAGTCAAGCCTATGATTAGTTCATGATTAGTTATGTGTTGGCTCTGGTGGGACTGACTACAACCTTGATTTATGACATGTTCACGATATTGGAAGCCAGTGTTATGTAAATCCATGTGGAACCGGTGGCACTGAGCCTGCATTGACGGTGCCAGTGGGGCTTGCTACAGCCTCAGTCACTGGGGAGGTCCATATGGTACTGGTGTAGTGTTAAGCAAGTCCACGTGGAACCGGTGGCACTGAGCATGCATTAACGGTGCCAGTGGGGCTTGCTACAGCCTTAGTCACTGGGGAGGTCCATATGGTACTGGTGTACTGTTAAGCAAATCCATGTGGAACCGGTGGCACTGAGCATGCATTAACGGTGCCAGTGGGGCTTGCTACAGCCTTAGTCACCGGGGAGGTCCATTTGGTACTAGTGTCTAGAAAATCTGAAGTGATCTTCCTGGAATAAGTGTAGGGCCTCTGTGCTGCTGGAAGTGGATGGAGCGGTGTTGACTGTTTCCTGACCAGTCAGCTCCTAAATTCTCATTTGGCACATGACACAGGACTGTATTTTTATTAATATGCAGTAGTTTTATCCAGTGCCTCACCCCACTTTTCTCTGTCTTTCTCCGAGGATCTTTCCCTCCACAACCCTGACTCCTGGACCATCCGAGCCCTGTCCCTCACCATGAGCGCTGGCTGCTGCTGTCCTGATCCAGTCCTGCACCATCCTTGGCATGCCACTTCCTCCAGCAACTGATAGCACTGTTTAGATGGACTTTTATGGAACTCTATTGTCATTATCTTCTTATTAACTAGCTAGCCCGCGGAGGATGGGCTTCCCCACTATAGCCGGGTTCCTCCTGAGATTTCTTCCCACTGGGGAGTTTTTTCTCACCACTGTTTTAGGATTTTTCTCCCTACCGGGAGTTTTTTGCCTCATTTGCTGTAGTGGGGAATAGGCTGGGCACTGCCCTTTCAGTAACTCATCTCTGACTGTAAAGCGTCTTTGTGACAGTTTATCTGTGAAAAGCGCTATACAAATAAATTGAATTTGAATTTGAATTTGAATTTGATTTTGCCCCGATTTCACAGTTTTCGCACCGTAACTCGAGTTTAACTTGATGGATGGCTATTAAATCTTACAACAAGCTTCTTGGTACAGAGGAAGGGTTCCCTATTGATTTTCAAGGTCATTTGCCAATTTCGAGGTCACACTTGTACAAGAAACCACCAGTCATGGACACTAGGCCACGTGACGGATGCTAGGCCAGGTCGCAGCTATTAGATCCCTCTGATCTACTTGTTAACTTGGACTCAGGAACAGCCAATAATACTTGCTTTGGGAACCTGAGCAATCTATTAGGTCCATAAGGAATTAAATAGTCACTGATGTATACCAGGGCCATATCATGAAGTGCTTTGAAGGTAATCAATGCAATTTTAAATCAATTCCAAAATGAATTGGCAGCCAGTGCAAATATGCTGAAAGTGAAGAAATATGGGCTCTTTGATTTGCTTTGGTGAGCAATCTCACCATTTATTTATGCTTTTTTAAGATAAATTAGTGCTAAAAAATTTTTGTTCGCCTGCTTTGCGCGCTCGCGTTGTTTGTGCCCCAGTACAGTATTAGGTCTAGTGACACCCCTGCCCTTAACCCACATTGCAGTGCCCTAAACCCACATTACAGAGCCCTAAACCCACATTACAGTGCCCTAAACCCACATTGCAGTGCCCTAAACCCACATTAGAGCCCAAAACCCACATTACAGAGTCCAAAACCCACAATACCGAGCCCTAAACCCACATTACAGTGCCCTAAACCCACATTGCAGTGCCCTAAACCCACATTACAGTGCCCCAAACCCACACACCTACATTTCATTCACGTTTCCCCACATACTTCCATCCCATAACTAAACAGAGGGGTTAAAATGTCCCCAGAGAAAACTAACACTATAACCGCACGAATTTAAATAAAAATATTTATTTTAACACAATTAACTTCTTTGCTTCTCTCTCTGATGCAGACGTATCTCACGGGCGACAGAAGGGACACAGTATGTTAACCATTAATCTAGCAGCGAAACCAGATCACATGACCGACTAGAGATTGCAGCTGCCACCTGAGAATAAAACATTTACCCATCTGTCAGCCAGTCCAGATCCTTTCCCAAGATGACGCGCAATGACTGTTTTGAGGTAAAAGTTTGCAAATATAGTCATCTAGGCAGTATTTGTGTTATAGACCCACAATCGATGCAAATAGTGTCTCCCTCCCTCCAAGGAAACTTCATACAGTCCAAACCCAAAAGTCGCGATTCATCATTTCACATTAGTTACGACTAAACTCATCGAGCCCTCGACCTTTGGAAATTTTAGACTTATTCAAGTTGCAACTTCTGAATGCTAAATGCAGCCATTCTCACATAAGTTTAATGAACATTTTTCATATGCCCCATAGTAAAATATTTCAGTTCATTTTGATGTATTCGGTGATGTATTAGTGTCGCCAATAATAATATACACTCAGGTCATAGTGTAGCGAGTGAAATCTTCGGCGGGGTCCTCTGCGATTGGACGAACAAACGTAATAACAGACCCGTCTTTACAAGAGAATAATAATATATTAATTATTTTGAAAGTGGGCGGCCACCAGTCTTCTCCAGCCAGTTATGTGCTGTAACCAAACGAAAGTGGCTATTTTATCAAGCTGAAAAGCCAACTCAATTCTGCTGACGACACGGGGCTGCGAACAGAAAGGAGCCCCCATAACCGGGCGCTGAAAGGGTCGCGTCCGACGCTCTCCCGAAGGGGACCGCTTAGCTCACCTGTTATTTTCCCCCCGGAATCTCCGTGTCCCCTCCGACGCTGAAGCAGGAAATACGCATTGGATTTCTGGGTCACCCATAAATTTAGTGCGTTTTTCAGCAGCACTTCCTCGGGATTCAACCACATTCTCAGAGGAAAGTGAATGAACAGAAAAGCCAGTGTTTTGCAGCACTTCTGTTTCAGCTGCAGTTTTCAGTTTGATCTCTACAGGTTTTACCACCATTGCGATTCGGAATAAAGATGAAACTCCGTCTCGTCCATCGTCGATTTCAGCAGCTTCGAGCCACTTGACTCAACTGAGTGATATTTTTCCGTAACATTCGCCAGTGAAAATGTGCGCAGCGAGTCTGATTTCCGCATTTCACCCCCCGCGCTCCGTCCTTCCCACAGTTCCGGCGAATATGGAGGAAGTTTGATTTCAGCGGCCCTTTGTGATTGGCGACTGTCTTGGATTTTTTGGGATGTTGTTCTGCCCGATGTTAAATCCCCCAAAATGCAGAACGGCACAAAAATTAACAAACGACGTTCGAATAGAAATGATCATACGCAGTGAATTTTCTGTTCTAACTTCATGTCTCAAAGTAATTTATAAGTTGAGTAATTGTCCGTTACAAACTGACAACTGTAATCTGTCAGGGTTGGTCACATATTTTTAGTAAATCAATATCAACATCTGCAACACTATTCTTAATATGCGATCTGCAGGGATTGGCCACCCATATTGCAATTAGCCAATATTAACTTCGAAGAAATCATCATCATCATCATCATCATCATCATCATCATCATCACATTATTATTAGGTCTCCTCACGAGGTTGAGAGTTGTTCTTACTCAGACTATTATTATTATTATTATTATTATTATTATTATTTTGCACGATTTTGTTTCTCTTCTACAGGTTTCGCGTTTTGAACTATTGTCGTGAAACTTGGTGAGCTGGTGCATACAAATGGGAAGGGGTTCCAATAAGCTTTTGGGCCGGATCGGCCCGGGCCTTTTCGAACAGGAGGTCCGAAAAGATCCGAAATTTAACATGGGAAAATTTTTCGAAATGGTCCTAGAGCGATGCAATTTAAAAAAAAAAAGATGCGTCGTGAAATTCTGAACAAACAAGTAAAGGGCGATGAAGCCTTAGGTCACGTGGTTTAGCTGCTATCTCGGAGTTTAAGCATCTTCCCCTCCTGATGACCCTTCCATTTTCAAAAATCTTCTCTGTAAAAACTGCTCGTTGAAAAATTCTGAAAATTACATATATGAACCTAGAGACTCTCCTAAGCAAACGATCTTGAGTAGAATTTGGAAATGAATTTTACTTTTTAAACTAGAAGCTTTTGAATTTCTGTATGTATAAAAGATCTTTCAACTTTGAAGCAAAAACAAATTGTTTTTAAATTCTAACATTTGGAAAATTTCCACTATGTTGTCTCTAGTGTCAAACCGCCATCCTCATAGGTCCAGCTACTATGAGGAGACCGCACTTTTGCTCGCGGACAAACGTAACACTGGTTGTTATTATTATTATTATTATTGTTATTATTATTATGGTTATTGTTATTCAGATGAAGAAGAAGAGCATGATTCAAAACCAAGGTTTTAAAGCATACTTTTCATTTTGATAAATATCAGTCTACAACAGTTCTCAAAAAAGTTGGGAAACAGGCAAAAAAGGACTGAAAAGGCAACTAATATAAAAGAGAATCAGCTGAAAGAACATTTAGCAAGTAATTAAGCTAACTGGCATCAGGCGTGTAACATGATTGGCTATAAAAGGGATGTCTTAGAGAGGCTGAGTCTCTCAGAAGTAAAGATGGCCAGAGGCTCTCCAACCTGTGAAGGTTTGCGTAAAAATATTGTGGAATACTTTAAAAACAATGTTCCTCAATGTCAAATTGCAAAGGCTTTGAAGGTCTCGTCATCGACAGTGCATAACATCATCAAAAGATTCAGAGAAACTGGAAAAATCTCTGTGCGTAAGGGACAAGGCTGAAGACCTTTACTGGATGCCCATGATCTTCAGGCCCTCAGACGCCACTGCATCACTCACCGACATGATTCTGTCATTGATATTACTAATTGGGCCCAGGGATACTTCAAGAAACCGCTGTCTGTAAACACAGACCGCAGTGCCATCCACAGATGCCACCTAAAACTCTATCATGCAAAAAGGAAGCCATTGTTGAGCATGATCCAGAAGCGCCGCCCTGTTCTGTGGGCCAAGGCTAATTTAAAATGGACTGTGGCAAAGTGTCCTGTGGTCAGACGAGTCCAAATTTGACATTCTTGTTGGAAATCATGGGCGTCGTGTCCTCCGGGCGAAAGAGGAGAAAGACCACCCCTTAATGCCTCGGGGCGACAAACTCCTGATCCTGTCAGTTATGCATCGTTTGCTGCAGGGCACTGAATGGTAAACGGACCGTAGGAGGGATGTGGGGGGCGGCGGGCAGTGTCGGTGGCCTGTACATTGTGTTTGTGTGAGATGTCCTGTATGGATGGGGGTGAAGTCCCTATAATCTTTTCAGTTACGGTTATCACTCACTGCTGGGATTTAGAATCTGAGGATCTGCAGCCTACAGACCAGAAGGAACTACAGATACATAAATAAAACACAAAAATAAATTTAATCATTTAAAGATTCACAAAGAAAGGATTTGTTTGTTTATTTTTTTAAATATATTTACAAATTTGATTTAATTGAGCCATCATGTAAGCTTTTTGTTCAGTGCTGTCAGCAGCTTATCCTGCAAATGAAGAGGAGGTGTAAAGCAGGCGTGTTTCTCAGTGCTCTGAAGAGCTCCTCTGTATGTGAAGGCTCTGTCCAAGTCCTGGCATGAGAGTTTGGAGTATTTATTTATGTTCGCTGAGCTCAAGCTTGATTCAGTCATCTAACAATCTTATGTTCTTTATATTGGCCATATGCACAAAATAATCAGCATACTTCAGCTTTTTTTGGCAAGTTCAGGAGTCATGTCTACTTCCAGTTACACGTTAATTTCCATAACTGAAAAACCTGTAAAATTTGGTCTTATCAAAAGTTTATTAAATTAGGGCTCTCTTTTTTTTCTCCCGGCATGCCACACTAGTCTTAACGTGGTGAATCTCATAATATTAACTTCTATAAACTACCTTTATAAACTACCTCATGACAGTTTTGCCCACCCTAATAGATTTATAATTGTTGCGCAGTGAGACATTCCAGACATTTCAGGGATACCTGTTATACCTGCTGCATTAAGGCAGTGGTCGGAATACACTCTCTTTAAATTGTAGGGTTCGACAGAACGGTTTGTCATTATCAGCATCTGCATGATAGAGATATTTTGACTAATTTGTAATCGTCATGGTTTTTGAGTCCGTTAGCATAGCCTCTTCACATTAATCCATATTTCATCCAAGTAAATCTCAATGGACCTTTCATACTTTTTACTGCTTACATTATAACCTTCGGTGCGTCATCGGTACAACGCAATATTTTGCCAAAGATGCCAATCTTTTCCGTAGCGGTATGGCAGTTTAAATGTATTGCCTTGCAGTAGGCCTATACAATGCGATGTGATGGTAATACTTTCATGACACATCGCTTGCAGTTGGAAAGAATAGTCTCTGTCTAATGAGTAGCAGAGCTTTAATCACAGCCCTTCGACTGACAGGACAGGAGAGACTGACGGCCCGTCACAGCTGCTGTCCGCATTTCTCTCAGCCGCTGGAGATGGAATGTATGCTTTCTATGACCATATATGGATCTGGCGAAGAAACACACCGGATATTGGTGCAACCACGTTTATTGTCCCCCCGCACGAATTTCTCTCAGAAAAAGAATATAAGCGTTACATGTCCATGAAAATGCAAAGTTGGAGTACAATTTAAATTATTGTTTTTTTTTCGAAATAAATGCAATGCGTCGTTTTTATTAATAGTTTTTTATTTCAGATTGGTGTTAACGATTTTTGGGGTATAAATTGTAAAGTGGCCTCTTCTTTCGGAACAATACTAGCGCTGTACCTGTAGAACTCCGAGTCTGGGGGGACAGCAGCCTGATTCTGCTCACGGCGGTAAAGAACTAGAAATAATGCAGGTCTGAGAAATAATTTTATTATTGCCTTCATATCATCACTCTTTATTGTATTTTATGTATGTCTAATTCTCTTAGAATACATCAATTATATTTTTAAGCTGTCGAATGGAGAATTAACGGCGGCGATTTATTTGGCAGCATGGGAATATAAGTTAACGTTTGGCCTGAGACCACACTGTGTGTTTTGGAGTAAGTTATGATGCTGGTGTGTTGGTCTTCATTCCAATAGCTGGATTTTTATTTTTTTTAATTTCCTGCCGTTCGGAGCTGAGTCGCTGTTATGACAAAGTTATAGATGGCTGTTATTACTTATTGTTCAAAGAAAGATTGCTGTCTATGTAGCTGGTTCGCTGGTAGTTGGCTCATTCGTTGAGCCGATATTTAGGCTTGTTTGGGTCGTTTATTTTTCTCGTGGAAAGTTGGTCCCCAGTGCAGTGGCACACAAACTCTCCTGTGGGACCCGGTACTGTTGGGTTTTGTTCCAACCGCAATGGCCATCTCGAAATCGGAACATGCGGTCATTTTACCTTAACTGGTTGTTTTTAATATGCGATTACTAAAACTTCCTGGATCACATTCTGACAGAAATGGACATGAAGAATACCATTTGGGTCTTTCCATGTCAATCATCAGATTTTCAAAACATCTGACACTATGTAGGCATAAATTGCTTCCATTATTTTCACATTACATAAATATGTATCAATGATGAAGAAATCCGAAATTGCAGCTCGTTTGGACGAAAAATGAATTTTTGGTGAATTATTTTCTAAGGGTAACGTTACTGTCCACCAGTTTTTATTTTTGTCAATTTACATTTTTCTTGTGTTTAACGTGGCATAACATTTTTATTATTACACCTATAGCTTTGAAACTTTGCACGCAAGCTAATTTCATTCTGCTTAACCAGAAAATGCAGCCCATTTTATTTTATCTTTCTTGGTTGTGGAGCTATGAGGACACCAATAGTGCCTTTTGTTCTGGCAGTTCCATGTTTAGGTCCCCAAAACACCCCCAATATAAACCCCAGCACCGGCTCTCTGGCATTTTTTCCATTCATTTGTGTCTGCTAAATACAGATTAGACTGAGTTCACCATGAATTCATCACCAATTGCTGTCAGTTCCTTGTGAAATGTGAAAAAAATGCTAAAATGCCACCTGTTCAAACCCCCGTATCTCCAGGGGCACACCTTGGATCTTCTTCTTTTTCTTTTAACTGATTCCTCTGTTATAGTAGAAAGACCACTCCAAAAATTGTTGATGTGTTATTACCAATATAAAATTTGCAGATGTCTGAACGGGGGTGGGATAATCTCGAGAATCGCACGGCACTTTAACCCTTCTCCCAGTCAAATTATTTTTCAGTCACCACTGGCATACTGGTTGAATGACATTCTTCATAAACTTGTGGAAGCCTTTTATTATAACTACTGATATGGTAAATAAACAATTAACACATTTTTGTATTGATATTCAAGTGGAACTGTTACATAATTTTAATTTTTTACGCTATTCCTATAAAAAAAAAAAAATCCCCAAGCAGCACTGTACAGCTGGGAGAAAAAGGACTTTTAAAAGGGTTTCAAAAATGATTGAAACTGTTTCACATTCAGCAGTCAAGTTTTTAGGCTGTTAAGGGGTCAAGCCTGGGTTCACTCAATTTAAGTACTTCTAAACACTAAAAACACGAAAATTGTGTCAACTGAAAAAAAGCTCCGAATGGAATTTGATTTTTATCAGATGTAATAAGTTTGTTACCATGAAAACTGTACATTATTGGTGAAAAATGTGAAATCTTGTGGCAACAATATCTCAGAAACTATACCATATTTTCCTGTAATTCTTTTTCTGTTTTGAAGCTAATATCACCTGCTATACAATGACTTACTCATTCTGGGTATTTTCAAGGGAAAATATTTTGAAAAATTATTTGGTCATAGAATTTTAGAAATGGGTGGCAGAACCTGCCTGGCAGATGGATCATAAATACACCATGTATCTACCTACCGAAAAATGGCTCAGTCGTTGTATAGAACATAACAAACTGATGCTATGGTGAAAATTTCAGAGGAATACCTTGAAAAATGTGGATTTTATGCCCGCCACAAGCCTGATAAACTATGAAATTTTGCAATGCGGGAAAATTGCGTTTTTGTCGTGAAATGAATGCAAGGCGTTCACATGATAAAAATCCACTTAAAAGATAGTTTTTTTTTATTTTAAAATCACCTTTTATGAATGTTTTGATAGATTTTTAACGAAATGAAAAAAAAAATGTTTTCAAGTCTGAACCAAGTCTTCACCCCTTAATCTCTGTCTTCAATTTGTTTGCTCTTTTCATCTATTTTCTAGCCATTTGGTGTAATTGGCGTAATATTAACTGGGTGATTTTATTATCTGTGGCCTTACACTGCTATTAAGATCACCGTAAAGGAAAATATCTTTCTTAAAATTAAAAGCATGTAATAAAGAAATGCATGCATGTAATGTATGTAATAAAGAAAAACAAATAAATTTGTAGAAATATAGGGCTGCGACAGAGTTTTGAATGAAAACATTCAAAGGGGTCCGACAGCACTGGGGTTCAGCACGATTGCTGTAATTTTCCCAGGATCCCAATGCTGACACGGAGTGGAATGACATTCTGCGGAAAAAGGGGATCCTCCCTCCCAAGGAAACATCGAAAGAGGCCGCGGAAGAGGAAGAGGAGCGGATTCTGCAGCAGTCTGTCGGTGCGTTAGGGTTCGCACTGGTGCATTTAAGCATCCACGATCTCTGTGCTCAGTTCATATGACCCGTCCGCACGTTCATCCAAAATAATTCATATTTGGTTGCAAATAATCTGTCTAGTAATGATGATGATGTGATGGTGATAAGTTTGTTCAGTCAGTCACTGTGTCCTGTTTGTTTCTCATGAAGCCTGAGCAGTGTCTTTGTCTGAGATGTATGAAAACCTCTGGTCTTTTCTGTCATTGTGCTGATGTGTGAATCGCTGTCTTCAGTGAAAACCTATGAGGACATGACCCTGCAGGAGCTGGAGGAGAATGAGGATGAGTTTAATGAGGAAGATGAGAAGGCGATGGAGGTGTACAGGTGTGTTGCCCGCAGCGCTCTGGACCCTCAGTGTAAATGATCATAATTACTACATCCTAACTGCAGCCCTGAAAGGATAATTCTGAATTCATTTTGTAATATCAAGAAAATGTTTACTTTGTAAGCTGGAAGTTCAGAAATTATGCTGGAGCTCCCCTGTGGGAGGTAATCGAGAGGCATTTTCCCTCTGTGGCTTTGTTCTGTTCGTAAACGCGGCTTCAGAAAGCACAGGAATGTTTGTGCCCAATCTCTGCAGTGCATCCTGATCCCTGTTGGTGCAGAACTCCAACGTCTATCCACAGAACAGAGAAGGATGTGCAGAGTCTGCAGAAAAGGCCTCTATCATCAGGAATTTAGCAGTTTCTGAGAGGCACAATCATGGTGGATATTATCCATCGTGGCCACAGGAATAACTTGGGCTCCTGTAACTGAAGTCTTTAATCCCAGTCTTGGCTAAACCAGCCTTCTTGTGCCTGATCATTTTTTGTTTCTGGTGATGAGGGTGTGTTACCAGGCCCACGATGATTAGGGGTCTATGATGCCATTATTTCAGCACACAGTATTTAGGGACTCAGCCAAAAAGGTTAAGGGCCACCAGAGGGTCAAAGTTGCACACATTTCTGTTCATGACTTCTGAATCGTGTTTTGCAAGTGCACAAACCGGATATTTCGTAGGATGCGCTGGACTCTGTTTAACTATGACATCATTTTGTGCTGTAACACTTTTTCTACCATTTTGAATTTGATTAAAAACTTTTTTTTTCTGTAAAAAATTCCATTCAATCTTTGCCAACTTTTTGCTCGCATATTACTTGGACTATTCTACAAAGAGGGGACCAATGGCACCTAACAGGAAGTAGTACGGTGTCTCTGGCGCATGTTGGCACACTGCCTTGACAGTTGTGTAGTTTCTCAAGCCAGACGTATTGGCTTTTGCAATTTCCAAGCGCTTCTGCCTGAATGTCTGTACTTTGGAAGTGCAGAAAATGAGAAGAAATATAAGGGTAATCCCCAGCTCAGACGTGTCAAAATCCCTCTTGGAAACCAAAGTGGTCAAAGCCTCGCTTGCTGCTGAGCAGAAATGCTAAGTTTAAAAAATATATTCAATTCAACTGCTTTGGAACTTTGCAAATTAAAATCTGTGATAAATCTTAATGACCCTCAGTGCCTGTGCTTCCTGAATTTGATAAACCACTGAGATGTTATTGCCTGCCTGCTACCAGTTACAGTGTTCAGCAAAATGAGAGATCTTGCATAACCTTGCATTGACTTATAAACCTTGTCAGACGACTGGCCAAACAACCAGCCCACCTGTTACTTGTTTTGGATTTGGCAAGTAAACTATGATCTATTGAGCAAGCTACCGCTAACAGACAGTTGAAACATTAGTTGGTAGCTCGTCATTCAAACGCTATAAACTCCATAACATTGGCAACAAACCTCCAAATTTGTTGCATCTTCTTTCGCTTAAATGTGGTGGTTCCCCCTCGCCACAGAGACATCCGTAGCTCATGTCTTTCGGCGCTCTCTTTCACTGGTTTCCTCATGATATTATCCATGCTAGCTAGCTGTTTTGGCTACGTTTCCAAGAGGAATATGTTTTTGCGTACGCTGTTTTGTGATTGGTCGAAAACTCTTCTGGCACTAAGAGTTTCAGTGGAAAATGACCTCTTCACCTTCTCAAATTTCCAGAGCAGTTGACTGAGAAAATCAGCCATGGGGCCCAAAACCTTCTTCTCACCTTGTGCTCTTTCATCAGTTTTCAAGTGAAATGAGATTCTAGCATGCGCGCTGATTGGCTGGCGCTCAAGAGGATTGCCAGATTTCTCAAGCGCCAGCCAATCAGTGCGCATGTCACAATTTTATGGCTGTGCCGTGAACGATTCTGGATTCTGTTTGTAAATAGTCCATCATGTGCATAAATGAGTGTGGCGCATTTAATTCCTCTTTCTAATTTCCATTTCTGCGGCAAACTCTCAAATCCAAGATCCAACAACAGCAAAGTATTTAGTTTCTGTTGCAATATCTGAAAGCCGAAATCCCGAGACCCATGTGTTTATAATGCAAATACATAGACCAGTAAATATGAGTGAAGTCGACCCCTGGCCCGCCAATCGTTTGCTAACCAATCGTCGAAGTTCTTCCCCACCGGCCAGCCAATTGTTGAACTTGGTCACTCAGGCAGTCAGCTACTCACTCACTCACTGACTTAGCGACATTCGCATTTATAGGGGCCTGGCCGCTGCTCAGCCCAGCCCAACATTACTGAGTGAGTTGTTTTTATGTTTAGCTGATAGTATTGCTTTACTACATAACCTGGTAACAGTTTATCACGTACTTATGTTCATGTGAACAACAATGCAGATGACAGATTATCGTTTTCTTGCCGGACCCTACTTCCTTAGCAAAGCTGAATGTACTTTGCTGACAAGATCGATTGAGATGAGAAGAGCGCACCTGTGAAATCGTAATGTGCAGCGGCAGGCGGTGGACAGTTGTCCAGAGTCTGAATAAATTCCGGTGTAATTGTTTCTTATTTTATGAAGAAGGAAAGGACAATGGAGTCTGTGAATATTACAGGGGCTGCCCTCCTGTATGTAGTGTTTATATTATATGTTTGTGAATGATAACATCATGATATATCAGCGTGGTCCACAGGGGTCACTCCTCGAATGTGATTGTTCACATTTTCACTTGCATTTTCTGAGCACTTCTTGAAAATGGGGATCAGTATGAGTGAATGTATTGGTAGTTAATATGAAAAGCAATAACTTTTAAAGATATTCCCATGGTTCACTGGAGCCATTCTACAAAATTATGTCAGAGTGAATGGATGATCTGCAGATGTGTGGAGTCTTATCAATTTTACCATTTTAACTCGTTCTGTTTCATGAAAGTAGGGCCACATTGGTGGGAAAAGTATTGGCACTTCATCTGAAAGGTAACAACCTTTAAAGAAATTAATGTGGCCCTCACAGGTCAGTCTTTGATAGTCATATGATGACAGGGTCTAGGATGATCTGCAGATGTGCAGGAATCTGATGAATTTCCCTGTTTTCGCTCGATTTCCTGTTTCTTCAGAATAGGGCCACATTAGTGTGGAACATACAGGCACATGAAATAAAAAGCAACAATTTTTTTTTTAGATATTCAGATGGTCTAAAGGTGTCTCATTACATGTAATGTACTGACTGGGTCTGTGGATTGTCTGCAGATACAAGGGGAGTCTGTCAATTTCACTGTTATCACTCATCACTATATCTAAAAATCTGCTCAAACTGTATTGTTCACAGATTTACCCAGCATGAGATGCGAGCAGATTTTATTCGATGAATCTGAAGCTGAGATGTCCCCTTTAATATCCATGTAATAGTATTAATAGTATCAATCTCTATCCTAATGTGAAAATGATGCAAATAGATCACATTTAGAGGCCACACTGGCTGAATTTAGCCCATTTTTAACAAAACCCGTTTCCAAGGCAACTAAAATCAATATTGTTGAAACAACTGCTGTATTTGCCATTTTTCATCATAATTAACATCTGTGAAAAGTTTCATTTAGATCTGCAGACGCCGACTTTCCACCCCATCGCTGATTCTCTGTCTGCTGCTCTTAAACTGAATTACAGACGTATCTATGCAGTGGATGAGAGAGTCTGACGTGTGAGACGATGCATAAAACTGTGGTCACGCCCTTCCGCAATCCAAGAAATTTTGTGTTGTGTTCATCGCAAAGCTCTGAACCCTCTTAAGTTTTTATCCCCCGCCAACACGAAGTGGGAGGGGGATATAGGTTTGACCTCCGTCCGTCCGTCCGTCCGTGCGTCCGTCTGTCCGTCCGAGATAAAGGGGACAGCTTTACTCAGAAACTACTACAGATACAGTAACCAAATTTGGTGTGTAGCTTCAGACCATAAAGGCCTTGATTGAGTTCGAAAATGAGAAGCGCACGATTGGCGGGGGATGTTGTAGACCATGTCGACTTGTTATTTATTTATTGTTATTTATTTTATTGGTTTATTTGACGGGGACCATGCATATTTATGAACATTCTTGTATCAAACAACATGTAAATATGCCAGAATTGGTCAAAATAACTACTTTTCATCAGCTGTCTCTCAAAATTTACTCAAAAATCTTGCATCTTTGCAGTCCCCAAGTCGGTCTGTATCCCACAATCCGAAAATGTCGTTCAAACAATGCCAAAAACCTTAATGAAACATCCCACTTGGAACATGAGTGCATGGGCCCCTTCAATGCTCTTTGCAGCTCTAATTTGCAATGATTTTTCTTTTGAACATAGAAATGGTTTTTGTAATTCTTTTCTCAGGCAGAAGAGACTGGCAGAGTGGAAAGCCCGTCAGCTGAAGAATGTTTTCGGCGAAGTTGTGGAAATATCGGGTCAGGATTACGTGAAGGAAGTGAACCAGGCTGGCGCAGGCGTGTGGGTGGTGCTGCACCTGTACAAACCGGGGTGAGGGTTTCCCCTGCGCCCGCTGTCGGCCCCGAGCAACGCTGCCCACACGGGGACCCGGGGACCCGGACACCCGTTTTCAGGAAGTGCTTTTGATATTTAGAGGGATAATTTATCTCCGTAATCAACATTATGGCAGATGTAGCTTTGCAGTTCCACAGTGTCATTTCCAAGGTCACGTTTGCTCATATCGTTTTGGCAAACAGTCACTCACATACGGTAATACAAAAGGCTGTGGTTAATTGGTGCGTAATTTGGTTGTCATTAATAATTTTTCTCCCTTGAGCATCAACACACAGCAGTTTTGCCTCATTACGATTGTAGACCAAGACGATGAGTCGGGTGTACGTCTGTACGATGGATCGGCGATCTTTACGCCGTGGTTTCCTGTGAGCGCTCTTTAAGTCATAGTTCTTTATGGATTCATTATGTATTTGGCACCTTGTGTGTGGTAAAATCCATAGCCTGTTGGTTTTGGGAGTGTTTGCCATCGAGCATCTGGGAATACATGTCAACATGCTGGCGATCGACTATCTAGTTCACTTTGTCTTTGAATTGTTCGTTATCTACAGACCATTAGGATTGGTGGCCTGGTCTTTGGACTTACCACATTTGGCTGCAGATTAATTCAGCTCATTCTTTTTTGAGCAGTTAGTGATAATTTGTCTCTTTTTGTGAGTATATGTCCACTATGAACTGTGTTTTTCAGTCATCCACACACACACACACACACACACACGCACTCATTTATGTAACTGAGTTTAAGCAAATTATTATGAAAGAACTCTAAACACCTGTGTTCAGCTACCTAATTTGGAGCTGACAGATTTTCTCAGTGTCTAATTTTACATAAGATTGTTGTTACCTGAAATTGCATTCAGTATAAAGAAATAAATACAGTATTTTCCGAGATCTTTTTTTCCTTTTTGCACACATGCATATTTCTTTCTGTGTGGCTTTAGACTGTAAATAACTGCTTTAATGATGAAATGTGCCCACTTCCTGTGGGACTAATTTGAAGCTTATAAAAATCCCACGATAGCAGCTGTGGTTGTAAGAAACGGTCATTCCATATAATTTCAACATGTGGCTCCCGCACGACCCCTTCAGATTCAGCTGAAAGCTTTAGCACAGTAACTACCACATATTTAATGAATCCTTTTTGGATCATGCAAAATATTTGAGTTATTAACTTTTGAAGTACATGGGTGCAAGTTGAAATTTGGGGGCCTCATTTTTTCTTCCATTTTTGAGTCCTCATAACACTGTGTGTGATGTAGGTAGATGAATGAAAGTTTCAGGGTTGAAAGCCACATATCAGCTCTGCAGAAAACATTAATTATAATTCTGCCGTGTGTATTTGTGCTCAGGCAACATGAAGTCAAACTTTGAAAATTTGTGATTGCGATTTTCTTGGACAGCCAACTTCAAACATCTATACTTTCGGAAATGTATAAGTTTGAAGACAGAGCTTTGATCAAATTAATGCCTAGGATACAGAAAAATAAAATCAGCATGATTTGCCTGCATCAAGGATTCATTTTGTAATTGCGGAAAGATCTGAAAAGTTGAAAAACCTAATTTTGGACTAGTTTGGAGAACACACAATGCCATGTGGGATAGCTTAATGGTCAATGGAAGCTGAGTCATTTGAAAACTCAGATTTATCTACTTTCTGATAAAATAAACTTCTAGCCATGAATCCTTCTGTCACAAAAACTTTACAAAATTAGCTGATTATCTTTCTGTTCGTGGTGTTTCCAACTTTCAATTCACTTTGGGCCTGACTGATGTCAGCATGAGCTTGGAGGAAAAACTCTGTCATCATATTTGCCATGTTCAAACCTGAACGAATGGATTTACACTTTGCAATTATGGCAATTTCGGAAAGTTTTTGTGACACAGGAGGATTCATGGCTAGAAGTTCACTTTATCATCAAAATGTAGATGAAAATGACCAATGAGCTGTCCCATATGGCATTATGTGTGGTTAACGATTGAGCAAAATTAGGTTTTTCAAGTTTTCAGATCCTCCTGTAATTATAAAACAAATCCTAGTGCACGTGAATCATGCTTATTTTTATTGTTCTGAATCCTAGCCCCAAATCTGATCACAACTCCGTTATCAAACTTACATATTTCCAAAGATATAAATGTCTGAAGTTGGCTGCCAAGAAAATCGCAATCACAAACTTTCAAAGTTTGACTTCGTGTTGCCTGAGCACAAATACACACGGTAGTATTATATGATTATATTATTAATGTTCTCTGCAGAGCTGATATGTGGCTTTCAACCCTGAAATTTTTGTTCATCTATCTACATCACATACAGAGTTATGAGGACTCAAAAATGGTGGGAAAAAATAAAGCTCCCAAATTTTGACTTGCACCCATGTACTTGAAAAGTCAGTGAGTCAATTTTTTTTCCATGATCCAAGAAAGATTTGGCTGGGGTACATGGAATATGTTGTAGTTGCTGCGCTAAAAATTCCAGCTGATTTGGAAGAGGTTATGCAAGAACTTTTCTCAGAATTTGTTGATTTAATATGGAATGACCCAGATATCAGCATAGATGGGAGGGCCTCAGGACCGAGTTAAGAGAACCACTCCTCTGCACTAAAACCATGAATGTGTTTTGAAGCCTGTGGTGATGTGGCCTTTGTAAATTTAGAATATTCATGATGGGCACTTAAACATAATCCTCATTACTGTCTGAGACCTGTCTGTTCTGACTGAATTTGCTGTTTCATGAGGGTGATTTGTTGAAATCACTCTTGCCTTTGTTATTTGCTACCATATACATAGATGCATAATAGAGAATACAATGATTATTCTCTGATGTATTTCAATGTAAAACTGCAGATTTTTCTATGATATTTATCCTTAGAGCGCTAAATACAGCTATTGTTGCTCAAAGAAGTAAGAGATCAAAAACACGCAGAGCTCTTTTGGACAGGTCTATACATGATAGGTTTTCTACAGCACAAGATAATGAAATGTGTATATATATATATATATATATATATATATATATATATATATATATAAAAATATATATATATAATAAATGTGTATGTGTGTGTGTATATATATATATATATATATATATATATATAATTTTTTATTTATTTCAACACTCATAAGGGTTAATAAATGTATGCATGCATGTTATAATGTATAAATGTTGATTTGTCTGTGATAGGAGTTATGTTTTGTCTAAATGCAAGTATTTAATGATTTTATTTATGTTTGTTTTCAGAATTCCCTTGTGCACTCTGATTAACCAGCACATCTCCGCACTCGCCCGGAAGTTTCCGCAAACCAAGTTCCTTAAGTCCATCTCCACCACCTGCATCCCGAACTACCCCGACAGGAACCTGCCCACACTGTTCGTGTACTTCCAGGGCGAGATGAAGGCCCAGTTTATCGGGCCGTTGGTCTTCGGGGGCATGAACCTGACGCTTGATGGTAGGAAGTATTTTTTTATATCAAATTTCGTTTGCGTGTTTCTTCAGGTGAATGTATCCTGTACGAATCTTGTCAGTTTTGTGAATAAATCATCCGTTTCCCTGTGGGACGTGTGCAGAGCTGGAGTGGCGTTTGTCGGAGTCTGGGGCAGTGCAGACTGATCTGGAGGAGAATCCGCGGAAACTGATCCAGGATCAGCTGATGACCTCCATACGCTGCTCCGCCCCGACCAGGAGAGACGAGGACGACGACTCTGACGATTAGCCTTGCATGTGCCTCTGTGTGTGTGTGTGTGGGTGTGTGTGTGGGTGTGTGTGTGTGTGTGTGTGTGGGTGTGTGCGTGCGTGCGTGCGTGCGTGCGTGCGTGCGTGCGTGCGTGCGTGCGTGCGTGCGTGCGTGCGTGCGTGCGTGCGTGCGTGCGTGCGTGCGTGCGTGCGTGCGTGCGTGCGTGCGTGCGTGCGTGTGTGTAGACTGGAATAAAACTTCATTCTGCTCCCTCCGTGAGGAGGGATTTCAGGGACTCATGCGTCCCCTCCCTGGTACAGGAGTCCCTCGCGGGGTTAATGGTCTGTGTGGCTGTAGGACCCAAAGGGTCTTTATGCAGGATGTGGGCTGTAGTAGCTGGGCTGGGTTCAGATTAAGAAATGGGCGGAGTTACTGTGCTGTTCCGACCAACAGGAGCATAAGTGTGGCTGTGTCACATAGTGGGGCGGGGTTAGGAGCAGAGGTGTGGCCGTGTCACACAGTGGGGGGGGGTTAGGAGCAGAGGTGTGGCCGTGTCACACAGTGGGGGGGGGTTAGGAGCTGAGGTGTGGCTGTGTCACACAGTGGGGCGTGGTTAGACTCGTTGTATTTTGATATTTGTGACCGCCTCCCCCAATCCCGCCATTTTCTCTCTGGTCCGCAGCGGTAGCGGCTGCCATTTTAAAGTCATTTCCTTTGTGCTCATTTGTTTTCTTTTGATAGCAGTTTGCTGCACTAATGGCAGCCCTTATGGCGCAGACCCTCACCTCGGCCTGAAAGCGCCCCAGACCTCAGCTTCTGCTCGAAATGCATTATTCACCTTTCAGAACATGTTCCATTTACAAGTAAAATCTGGAGTATTCAGTGCGCAGTGTGTCCTTTTTATCCTGAAACTGTGTCTGTCTGTGAAACTTTGATAAAAGCAGTGAAGAACTCTGAAGTGTGCAGCTGGGTTTTCCTTTATTACATTATACCTGAATTAACCTATCCCCACCGTACTGAACTAACCTAACCCCACCGTACTGAACTTACCTAACCCCACCGTACTGAACTAACCTATCCCCACCGTACTGAACTAACCTATTCCCACCGTACTGAACTAACCTAACCCCACCGTACTGAACTGACCTATTCCCACTGTACTGAACTAACCTATTCCCACTGTACTGAACTAACCTATCCCCACCGTACTGAACTAACCTAACCCCACCGCACTGAACTAACCTAACCCCACCGTACTGAACTGACCTATTCCCACTGATCTGACCTAACCTATTCCCACTGTACTGAACTAACCTATCCCCACCCCCCTGAACTAACCTATCCCCACCGTACTGAACTAACCTAACCCCACCGTACTGAACTAACCTATTCCCACCGTACTGAACTAACCTATCGCCACCGTACTGAACTAACCTATTCCCACCGTACTGAACTAACCTAACCCCACCGTACTGAACTAACCTATCCCCACCGTACTGACCCTGTACTGCCCCTGACCCTACACAGCACCGTAGAACCACCAACAACAGGGCTGGTCACCTCACGCGTTTATACACACACACACACACGCATACACACACACTCTCTGATGCACACACATACACACACGCGTGCACACTCTCTCACACACATCCTCTTTCTCACACACACACACACTCTATCACACACACACGCATGCTCGCACGCACACACACACACACACACTTACAGAAACACACACATGCACATACAGGTTGTGCTGCTCCCACCGCAGAATTAAATGTTTGGGCTTTTATTTGATTTTCTTTGTTTTGTGATACTTGTTTCAGCAGCAGGAGTTTGTGCTCTGAGCAGCAGAATTACTGCATTGATAAAGAGCAGCTGAGGGCGTTGGAATTCTTCAGCAGCGCAGGAGACGGGCTCGGTTTTTGGAGCGGCGTCTCCTCCGGGTGAGACGGTTACGGCATAGAGAGGCTGGGCTGGGAGAGGGAGAGAGAGAGAGAGAGGGAGGAAGTGAGGTTGAGGGGAGACATTCGCATTCTCTGTGAACCCAGAACTTCAGTCCAGAGATGAGCTCCTCTCTGGAGCAGCTCTTCAGGTCTGTAATGTTTAATATAACTCTGAGCCCCATTTCCTGCCATCCTGATGGACACACTCCACTTTTTGGCTGCATACCTCAGTATCCAGAGTTGGCAGTGCTCATATTCAGAGAGCATAAATATGAACAGTTCACAGTAGGTATGCTGTCATTCTGGGAATCCCCAGCAGGGGGCTGCCTTGCCTGTCAGGCTTAGCTTGTGTCAATTACTTTCAGTTCCTTAACCCTGAACAGTGATGTGTGAGCTGTTGACCAGCAGGAGGCGATGTTACCTAACGTAATAACAATCGTAAGCAAGTAAGTAAACTTTATTTATATAGCGCTCTTCACAGCACGAGTGCACAGAGTGCTTTACAGAGGTAAAAATAATAAAAAATAAAAAAACAACAATAAATAAGAAAGAGAATAAGAAACATACATGGCGATCACTGTTTTAAAACAAGAAAAAAAAACTTCACCACGATAAAAATAAATAAATAAAAAAGACATAAAAGAGACATTTACAAGAAATAACCAATAAAAGACGATAAAACCGCAACACTTAAAGCAGAGCAAAAAATAAATAAATTAGCTACACATGGCCGAAAGCCTGTCTGAACAAGTGTGTTTTTAAATGAGTCTTGAACTGAAGTTCAGAGGGGGAGGCTCTCAGGTCATGGGGGAGCGCATTCCAGAGCCTTGGGGCCACTGCCCCAAAGGCTCTTTCACCCTTGGTTTTTAACCTGGTCCGGGGCACTACCAGGAGCAACTGGTCAGTCGACCTCAGACGGCGGCTAGGCAGACACAGCTGAAGGAGATCTGAGATGTGGTCTGGGGTTTGACCTTGGAGGGCTCTGTATGCAAAAACCAGGACTTTGAATTGTATTCGGAAATGTACCGGGCTCCAGTGAAGAGAAGCTAGAATTGGGGTGACGTGGCATGTCTTTTTTGACCTGGTAAGTAATCTAGCTGCGGCATTTTGGATAAGTTGGAGCTGATCTATGGATGATTTGCTGAGACAGAGTAAACAGAGAATTACAGTAATCGAGTCTGGATGAAATGAATGCATGTATACAGATTTCTAATTCAGAACGTGATAAAATGGACCGTAATTTGGCAATGTTCCTAAGCTGCAAGAAACAGGAGCGAGTGAGCGTTTTTACATGCTTATCCAAGTGCATAGATTGATCAAATATAACCCCCAAGTTTCTTAAATAAGGGCGAACATTTCCCTTCAGAGACCCCAGGTGGTTAGCCACTCTGGAGGCAATGTTATCACTGGCTATGATCAACACCTCAGTCTTTGCAGCATTGAGTTGGAGGAAATTGCTGGACAGCCATTGCTCAATAGCGGATAAACACTCCAATAAAATATACAGACCTTTAAAATTGTCAGGTTTAAAAGATACAAGGAGTTGGATATCATCCGCATAAAAATGGTAACCGATACCCTCAAATGAACTAATTAAAAGACCAAGGGGGAGCAAGTATAAGGCGAATAAAATCGGAGCCAGCACAGACCCTGGAGGCACACCACAAGAAAGGGGAGAAGGGTCGGATTTAAAATGACCCACGGATACGGAGAATGCCAAAACCAATCGTTTCGCAATCGTGCCAAAACCGTTTCAGAATCTGCACTCTGAACCTCCTTTGAGAGGAGCGTACGTCTATCTCAGCTGTCGAGCAATAGGCTAAAGAATGAAGAGGTAAATGACCAATCTCACCATCAGGATAAACTGTTTCTTCCTCCTCAGTTTGGGCGACAGGCGCAGGAGGGGATGTGCTGAGTGAGACTGTAGGAGAGGCACACAACATTAATGCAAAACGGTGCTAGCGCTAATCCTTACGCACCTCCACAGTGCTCCTACTAATGTGTTCCTAGTGCTAGTCCACGATTACTTCTGCAAAAAAATGCTCAAGTGGTGCTAGTGCTAATCCACAATGACGTCCTTTGAAAATCTGTTAACGTGGTGCTTGGGGTAATCTGCATTGCCTTGTGCTGTATTCATGCTAATATGCTGCTAGGCTAGCTCCACAGTGACTCCCACAGAAACTGTGCCAACATGATACTCTTCCGAAAGCAGCTACACAAGCCAAAGTCACTGCGTCTTCCACTGTCCTCCACACGTGAGGTCGTATGTTCTGGATCATGAGCAGTTCACGCGTGAGGTCATATGTTCTGGATCATGAGCAGTTCACAGGTGAGGTCGTATGTTCTGGATCATATGCAGTTCACACAAGGTCGTATGTTCTGGATCAGGAGCAGTTCACACGTGAGGTCGTACGATCTGGATCATGAGTAGTTCACAGGTGAGGTTGTATGTTCTGGATCATGAGTAGTTCACAGGTGAGGTTGTATGTTCTGGATCATGAGCAGTTCGCACATGAGGTTGTATGATCTGGATCATGAGCAGTTCATAGGTGAGGTTGTACGTTCTGGATCATATGCAGTTCACACAAGATCGTATGTTCTGGATCAGGAGCAGTTCACACGTGAGGTCGTACAATCTGGATCATGAGTAGTTCACAGGTGAGGTTGTATGTTCTGGATCATGAGCAGTTCTCACTTGTGGTATGTTCTGGATCATGAGCTGTTCACGTGAGGTATGTTCTGGATCATGAGTAGTTCACACGTGAGGTCGTATGTTCTGGATCATGAGCAGTTCACCCATGAGGTTGTATGATCTGGATCATGAGCAGTTCACACGTGATGTCGTATGATCTGAATCATGAGTAGTTCACACGTGAGGTATGTTCTGGATCATGAGCAGTTCACACGTGAGGTATGTTCTGGATCATGAGCAGTTCACACGAGGTATGTTCTGGATCACGAGCAGTTCACACATGAGGTCATATGTTCTGGATCATGAGCAGTTCACACGTGATGTTGTATGATCTGGATCATGAGTAGTTCACACGTGTGAGGTATGTTCTGGATCATGAGCACCTCACACGTGAGGTCGTATGTTCTGGATCATGAGCAGTTCACAGGTGAGGTTGAATGTTCTCGATCATGGGCAGAACTCACGTGAAGTCGTATGATCTGGATCATGAGCAGTTCACACGTGAGGTCGTACGTTCTCGATTATGAGCAGATCACATGTGAGGTCTTATGTTCTGGAT
Organism: Gymnothorax reevesii; assembly: GCA_029721435.1. NCBI lineage: Eukaryota > Metazoa > Chordata > Actinopteri > Anguilliformes > Muraenidae > Gymnothorax > Gymnothorax reevesii. The sequence goes on from CM056590.1 coordinate 57,666,964, forward strand.
CATGAGCAGTTCATACTATATACTAACTCCATACTCTATAATAACTTGATGGATGGTCGTATGTTCTGGATCATGAGCAGTTTACACGTGATGTCGTATGATCTGGATCATGAGTAGTTCACACGTGTGAGGTTGTACATTCTGGATCATGAGCAGATCACACGTGACATCTTATGTTCTGGATCATGAGCTGTTCATACTATATACTAACTCCTTACTTTATAATAATTTGATGGATACTGCTGTTATTACTCGACTCAACAGTACAGACCGAGACCCTGCTACCGTGATGTGGGCCTGAGCATCGGGCCGGTGCATAGAATGTGTGTTTTCACACAGCCACTCGATGTGCGACAGGCCGGGCAGAGCCCCTGCTTACCTCAGTGTTAACCGAGTGATGGGAGTCCTGAGATTTGGAGTAATGAAAGAGAAACTAAGAGGGGAAAAAGGGAGAATAAAGTTACATTCACTTCTAGTGCAGGAATAAAGTGAATTAATCAAATTTATGGTGCATTGACCAAATCTGAGGCGCAATAACCACATCAAAGGTGCCTTCCCCAAATCTAAAGTGCATCAACTAAATCTAAGTGCACTAACCAGACCATTAATCCTTAATCAAGTCTACAGCAATTTATCTTAACAAAAAATGAATACCATCACTCACTCTTTTGTATACGTCTTGAATTTGATCCTGCAATGTAAACGGAATGAAAGTTATTTCTCCATAATTTAAGCCTTCCCTTGAGGTAGTCAGGTCGGGGGGGCAGGGAATTAAGGAACCATAGGCCTACCTCTTTTGGATCCACCCAAGTCAACCCGCAAAAGATTTTCTGTAAACCGAAAACCAGAGTCAGAATTTCTGATGATGGGGAATTGCTGCAATTGGAAAATCACTCCTCCCACCTCTTTTGGATGCTGTTTTTGAATTGTTCTGCCGTTAAAAATTATGCATTGCTTATGTAGCACTTAACATCAATACAATTATGGTATTATTGTAATAACATTAAGCAGTAATACTGGATTATAAGAAAGAATCATAAAATGACACCATCCCTTTTTTTTTATCAAACTATCTTTTTCTTTCTTTTTCCCTGTTTGGCAGACAGCGGTAAATGCGGACAGCGATAAATGAGGACATTTATGTGGACAATGGTAAATGAGGACAGTTTTGCGGACAGTGGTACATGAGGACAGTTTTGCGGACAGTGGTACATGAGGGCAGTTTTGCAGATAGTGGTAAATGCGAACAGTTTTGCGGACAGTGGTACATGAGGGCAGTTTTGCAGATAGTGGTAAATGCGAACAGTTTTGAGAACAGTGGTACATGAGGACAGTTTTGCAGATAGTGGTAAATGAGGACAGTTTTGCAGACCGTGGTACATGAGGACAGTTTTGCGGACAGTGGTACATGAGGGCAGTTTTGCAGATAGTGGTAAATGCGGACAGTTTTGAGAACAGTGGTACATGAGGACAGTTTTGCAGATAGTGGTAAATGAGGACAGTTTTGCAGACCGTGGTAAATGAGGACAGTTTTGCAGCCATGGTAAATGAGGACAGTTTTGGGGACAGTGGTAAATGAGGACAGTTTTGCAGACAGTGGTAAATGCGGACGGTTTTGCGGACAGTGGTAAATGCGGACAGTTTTGCAGACAGTGGTAAATGAGGACAGTTTTGCAAACAGTGGTAAATGAGGACAGTTTTGCGAACAGTGGTACATGAGGAAAATTTTGCGGACAGTGGTAAATGAGGACAGTTTTGCAGGCAGTCGTAAATGCGGACAGTTTTGCGGACAATGGTACATGAGGACAGTTTTGCGGACAGTGGTAAATGAGGACAGTTCTGCGGACAGTGGTACATGAGGACAGTTTTGCGGACAGTGGTACATGAGGGCAGTTTTGCGGACAGTGGTAAATGGGGACAGTTTTGCAGGCAGTCGTAAATGCGGACAGTTTTGCAGACAGTGGTAAATGAGGACAGTTTTGGGACAGTGGTACATGAGGGCAGTTTTGCGGACAGTGGTACATGAGGACAGTTTCGCGGACGGTGGTACATGAGGGCAGTTTTGCGGACAGTGGTACATGAGGACAGTTTTGCGGACAGTGGTACATGAGGACAGTTTTGCGGACAGTGGGACATGAGGACAGTTTTGCGGACAGTGGTAAATGAGGACAGTTTTGCGGACAGTGGTAAATGAGGACAGTTTTGCGGACAGTGGTAAATGAGGACAGTTTTGCGGAGTGTGATAAATGAGGACAGTTTTGCGGACAGTGGTAAATGAGGACAATTATGCGGACAGTGATCAATGAGGACAGTTTTGCGGACAGTGGTAAATGAGGACAGTTTTGCGGACAGTGGTAAATGAGGATAGTTTTGCGGACAATGGTACATGAGGACAGTTTTGCGGACAGTGGTAAATGAGGACAGTTTTGCGGACAGTGGTACCTGAGGACAGTTTTGCGGACAGTGGTACATGAGGGCAGTTTTGCGGACAGTGGTAAATGAGGACAGTTTTGCAGGCAGTCGTAAATGCGGACAGTTTTGCAGACAGTGGTAAATGAGGACGGTTTTGGGACAGTGGTACATGAGGGCAGTTTTGCGGACAGTGGTAAATGAGGACAATTATGCGGACAGTGATAAATGAGGACAGTTTTGCGGACAGTGGTAAATGAGGACAGTTTTGCGGACAGTGGTAAATGAGGATAGTTTTGCGGACAGTGGTAAATGAGGTCATTTATGCGGACAGTGGTAAATGAGGACAGTTTTGCGGACAGTGGTACCTGAGGACAGTTTTGCAGACAGTGGTACATGAGGACAGTTTCGCGGACAGTGGTAAATGAAGACAGTCTTGCAGACAGTGGTATATGAGGACAGTTTTGCGGACAGTGGTAAATGAGGACAATTATGCGGACAGTAATAAATGAGGACAGTTTTGCAGACAGTGGTATATGAGGACAGTTTTGCGGACAGTGGTATATGAGGACGGTTTTGTTGACAGTGGTAAATGAAGGCAGTATCGTGGACAGTGGTAAATGAGGACAGTTTTTCAAACTGGTATACGAAGACAGTATTGCAGACAGTAGTATATGAGGACAGTTTTGTGGACAGTGGTATATGAGGACAGTTTTGTGGACAGTGGTAAATGAGGACAGTTTTGCAGGCAGTCGTAAATGCAGACAGTTTTGCAGACAGTGGTAAATGAGGACGGTTTTGGGACAGTGGTACATGAGGGCAGTTTTGCGGACAGTGGTACATGAGGGCAGTTTTGCGGACAGTGGTAAATGAGGACAGTTTTGCGGACAGTGGTACATGAGGACAGTTTTGCGGACAGTGTTAAATGAGGACAGTTATGTGCACAGTAGTAAATGAGGACAGTTTTGCAGACAATGGTAAATGAGGACAGTTATGTGGACAGTGGTAAATGAGGACAGTCATGCGGACAGATGTAAATTAGGATAGTTATGCGGAAAGTGGTTTATGCAGACAGTGATGGCTTTCAGCTGTTAATTGAAACCACTGCAGTATACTGGTTGATAGTCCCTCAAATTATTGTGTGTATTTCAAATGATGTGGTTCTATATATATACCCGGGCGTGACACGGTTGTCTAGTGGTTGGCTGCTTGGCCAGTAACAAAATAGCTGCTGGATCAAACTTTCAACGGGGTTTAGGATTCTGACTTGATCTATCTAGTCTATCAAGAATTTTCTCCTGGGGCATTCTTGAAAAAGAGAAATGGGTTCTCATTGGGATTTTCCCACTGAAATAAATATTTTAAAAAAAATGCCTTTGTATGATTTTAGCTGCTTCGAGCAAAGTAACAGTAAAACTTGTGTCAAGTAAGTGTAACTTACACGTGAAATGTTACACGTGTGGTCCAGTGCCCACTTCATATGTAAAAAGCATGTGTATGACACGTTTTAAGTTTACATGAGGAAAAAACAAGTTTTTTTTTTTTTTTTACCGAGTGTATAATTTTCAAGAGACAGACAAAGCAGCAGCGAGTATTGCAATGTACTTTGAACCTGCAAGGAAAAGATAAGATTCCGGTGCACATGCCCAATATAATAATAACCACCTTACATCCACCAAAAGGCTCTTTCAACTGCTAAATCAACGTTCTGAGTGGACGTAGTTATTCCTGTGACGGTAAACACCAAAGTATATTTTTTCTGTTGGAAGTGAGCTGTGAAATGTGCTTTACATTTAATCTCCGCAGAGCTCCACGAAAACAACACTTACAGCGGGAGCGCGCGCGCGGCTGTTAGGTACGTCGTACCTTCGCTGTTCGCCCGTTTTAATGGTGCTGAGAAGTTTTCTGAGCTGATTTTGGGCTGTTAGTCACCGATTGAACTGTCGGTGCATGTAATTCATGTGATGTGGAAAGTACTAAAAATACAAAACATTAATGACATACATCACTTGATGTAAAGTTGGTGCGCTTTTATTGATTTCTCTATTTTTCGAGGCAGACGTTGTCCTGAAGCACAAAATAAAAACCGGCTTCAAATCTAGCGTTGTTGTTCTAGTGAAATATTTTAATTTGTTAAACACGTATGTAGACTACAGCCTAAATGTATTCATTTTGGCCTATTGATTTTTCGTCATAAGATTCTGTTATTTGTTATTTCTCCATGTTTTTCTTAACCTGATTTGTTAATGTGGGCCCATTTATGATCATTTTCACAATTATGTCTGTAATTGTTTGATTGTTAGGTTATTGTATTATTTAAAAGATCACCACTCAAGTTCCATGAATCATCCCTTCATTCGCAAACCGCATCAGTGATCATGATTAAAGTTGGTATGAGGCAGGGAAAATCGCGTGTTTAACGTGCAAGCACGATGCTCATACGGACGGTTAAAAGGCATCTAAAGTCGATTCCCATCGTTTTTGTTTATCGGCCAATCAGCGAGCCGCACCTGCGCAATCAAACCGAAATAGAAGGATTATCTACGCATGTCCACAAAACATTGGTTGATGAATGAAATTGGTCATGTGACGATGCAAGATGTCAACAAAAGCAAGTGATTTGTTTGTTAACATTTGACGTTCAACGTCCCGTATGAGAATCGACTTTGGATGCCTTTAAATGTTGTTATTTCTTCTTGATTGGGCCTGTATATTTTGATGAAATTGTTTTTTCATTGATCTTTGGGTATCTGGAAAAGTGGAACGGTTCAGGGAGGCTTTTTAACACGGGCTCCTGTTCGAAATTCGCGTTGGCTCTAGTCATTTTGCTCTCCGCAACCTGCTACGCATTTTTTGTGCCTACTTTTGTACAAGAAATTATATTCGTCTTAACCGGACTTTTTCCTTTGATAATCTCTGGCTGTGCGGAGGATAGTTTTCAGCTCTGACGCACACGCAGGTTATGGGATCTGCTGCCCGTTGTCACTCGCCTGCACACATCATGCCGTCGAAAATACATTTAATTAATATTGCATGTCGTACCAGCCGGAAGCACTTCAAAATACATACAGCCAGATAGCAATCGTAAGCAGAGCCGCAGTGAGGTCGAGTGTAGCCGTGTGTGTGTGTGTGTGTGTGTGTGTGTGTGTGCGTGCGTGTGTGTGTGCGTGTGCGTGTGCGTGCGCGCACCATAAATTTTATTGCGCAGGAAGGTCAAGAACAATATTTCATGGAGTCAGATCATTTTAATAAGGTTTAAATTACTCTCGATCGATCCAGCTGCAAGAGGACTCGCGCTCCTTCACCTCAGATATTTCCATCTATCTACATTTTAGCAGTTGGTGACCCTGGCGTAAAAAGAATTCACACACCTGATGATGTTTTTTAGCCTGAAGTTGGAATTGTCATTTGTGGGAATATTACAGTAGTGCATACGGTAATATTAAAAGAACACTCATAGTTCTCGATGACTCTTACAGGTGCTATAGGCGATTGGTAAGATGCACGTAGCTTTCCACAGAGCCTGTTCTTATCCTGACTCGTCATATAGTGGCGGTACCAGACGACGTCGATGTTGGACGAAAAATCTGACACTTGTCCTCCTATTTGACGCCATATAAAATTAGTCATAAACTTAACCCGAACCCTGAGCCTAAACGTCAAATATGGAAGCCGAAACTCCCCTTTTTCTTCTATATCGACGTTTAATCAGGCAGCGTCCCTGTATGACGAGTCGAGATGAGACTATACATCGCCAACAAGTAAAACACAAGACAACAGGCTAAAATTCCTCGTCAAGACCTATTTTTCCTTGAAGCTGATATTTCACTGCTCAGAATAATTTGTTTAGATATACCTTTCTCAATGGTGCTTGATCCCCGCAGCTCGGAAACCTGTAAGGTCGGCCTGAAACTGAAACAGCGCGGTCAGTCGAGTCAGTCATCTGACAGATATGAAAAGGCTGAACTCCATGCGGTATATATGTTTCAAGAAAAAACTACAATACAGCACTTAACTTGTAAAGACCAAAAATCCCACAATTCATAACAGTGAAACCGTATTCTTTCAGCACAAACGTACAGATGACTCTCAATCTAACCCCAGTGACGCAATACCCATTCATAAAGACAGAGAAACTAACGAACATCTCAAAACTTCAAGAATGACACAGTTGGTCTAATCCGTATTAATATAGAACAACTTACTGGAGAGCAAAACAGGTGAAAGTGTAGAATATTATACTATAATGAAATTGGCTCAAAGTTAAGCCTATACGAGACACAAGTCAGTGACATTTCGCCTAAGAAAAAAAGTGTACATTAAATTAAGTTGCGAGGTTAAGGCACAGGGATGAGGAAATTCCCTCATGCATGCAGATGTAAAAAGAAAAACCGAATAGCATTCAGGACCTTGGTAGCCAATTTATTTATTTTTTTTGAAGGTTTATTTAAGAATTAAACTAATTCACAATGTTCTTGTCTCAGCGCACACCAATTAGCCCTATCTAAGTCATTGCAGAAATTATTTTTAGTTTTTCTAGAGTTGTTGAGTGATGAGCGTCAGTTTGGCATTCCTGGTTGTATATATAATGGGGTATATATAATGCATTGTGGCATTCCTGGTTTTGCGATAAACAATAAACATTTTAAGGCATCAGTACAGTCACACGCACATAAATAAAAAAATCACACCGTACCTGTGATATCAGGCCACGCGGCGAAAGCCAGAATGGAGCAAAGAAGAAAGAGTCGCGGACGCGTAAATCCCGCCATAATTTAACTGAGCGTTTCGGAGGGAGCGGAAAAGAGTCGACTTGTTGACATTAGAAATGCACCTGAGGCTCTCACATCTCCACCTTTCCGGCGTCTGACCTAAACTACATAGAAATAATATTTATAAAAACAAAAACATGTCATATGTGGAATTGACCAATCAACGCCCAGGCTCTCCCGGTCTTTATTATACTCCTGTCCATTTCCCATCGACAGCGCAGCGTGCTTCGGAAATTGGTCCACTTGGAATAGGGTGCGCGCTTATTGCGCCATAATAGTTAGCGTTATAGTCTATTTCCGCTGTGAGTGGTTTAGAGGTATATTGAACATTGGTGAAGACGAACTTTAATCTAATGACAGGATATTGGAGACGGAACGTTCTGAAAATACAACAGAAAGCTCGCAGTGCGCCTGAGTCCGCGTTTTAAGCGCCCGACTCCCCGCAGACTGAAAGCAAAATCAGTGCGTGCGTTCGCGACCCCTACATGTTATTTCTTACACTATTTCAATGTGATGTCGAACAGGCAGGAATTTTTGTAAACTTAATTGTACAAATTTGGCAATGCCATGATTGAAATTTTATGGTTGAACGACCAGATTGTAGTTTTTTGGGGGGTTTTTTTCGGTCGAAAATTTGCATTAAAGAGAGTCATTCCTATCACTGCAAACCAAGGGCCAGGGGAGCGGGGGGACGGGTGGAATTCTACTTCAGTTCTCAATCAGCGCTGAACCCGTTCCGTCCCAAAAGGATTGTTACATTAGCTGCTTGATTACGAACACTGACTCATTTCTCGATGTTGGTGAGTGGAATCTGATTTCCTTTGCCTCAGCATTGAAAGTATCAATGAGGGTGTCTGGTGAGCTTATATCACACCATTCTGAGTCAAGCCACAGATCCAGTCAGCTCTCCCTTCCGTCATGCAGCTTTCCAGGCTTTCATCTGACATCCACATCCTGCAACGACCGTCCCAGCGGTGCTCTTTTGATGAGCACTACTTCCAAAGTCCACACACTCAGAAGGAGCTTTCACCCTGAGCTCACGCAGACAGAAACATGCACACATACAAACACACTCTCGTACACACTCCAAAGGAGCTGCGAGGACTTTCACCTGTGCTCTCAGACACTCTCAAACACAACTGGATCATCAGACACACACACACACACACACAAACACACACACATATGAACATCACTTACTCTAATCCTAACCCGCCTCAAGAGGAGCTTGATCACCACAGTGCTGCATTAGCATTACGTCACTCTGTGTTGCAATGGCACATTAGGATTACGTTACTCTAACGAGCTGCATTTAAATGACTTTACTTTCACAGTATACTGCAGTAACATTGCGTCACTCTCACACTGCTGCAGTAGCATTACGTTACTTCTTTGGTACCACAGTGGGATTACATTACTCTCATGTGCTGCACCAACATTATGTTACTCTCACAGTACTCCAGTAGCATTACATCACTTTTAATTTACTGCATGAGCATTGTATCACTCTCACAGTGCTGCGGTCACATTATGTCACTCTCACAGTGTTACAGTAGCATTACATTATTTTCTTGATTCTGTAGTAGCGCTGCGTCTCACTCACGTTACCGTTACTGCTGTAGGGTCAATGACGTGACATTGTCCGAGTGCACCACTTTGGTTTAAAATAATTTTAAATGATTCATAATAAGCATCATTTTATTCTATAAAACTTGTTTATTTTGAACATATTTCCAGTTTATCATAAAAATGATATGTACACTCAACAAAAATATAAACGCAACACTTTTGTTTTTGCTCCCATTTGTCATGAGATGGACTCAAAGATCTAAAATTCATTCCAGATACACAATATTACCATTTCTCTCAAACATTGTTCACAAATCTGTCTAAATGTGTGATAGTGAGCACTTTTGCTTTGCTGAGACAATCCATCCCACCTCACAGGTGTGCCACATCAAGATGCTCATCAGACACCATGATTAGTGCACAGGTGTACCTTATACTGCCCACAATAAAAGGCCACTCTGAAATGTGCAGTTTTATCTCACAGCAAAATGCCACAGATGGCATAAGCATTGGGGGAGTGTGCAATTGGCATGCTGACAGCAGGAATGTCAACCAGATCTGTTGCTCGGGCATTGAATGTTCATTTCTCCACCATAAGCTGTCTCCAAAGGCGTTTCGGAGAATATGGCAGTACATCCAACCGGCCTCACAACCGCAGACCACGTGTAACCACACCAGCCCAGGACCTCCACATCCAGCAGGTTCACCTCCAAGATCGTCTGAGACCAGCTACTCAGACAGCTGCTGAAACAATTGGTTTGTATAACCAAAGAATTTCTGCACAAACTGTCAGAAACATCTCAGGGAAGCTCAACTGCATGCTCGTCGTCCTCATCGGGGTCTTAACCTGACTCCAGATCGTCGCCGTAACAGACTTGAGTGGGCAAATGCTCACATTCGATGGCGTCTGGCACGTTGGAAAGGCGTTCTCTTCACGGATGAATCTCAGTTTACCTTGTTCAGGGCAGATGGCAGACAGCGTGTGTGGCGTCGTGTGGGTGAGCGCTTTGCTGATGTCAATGTTGTGGATCGAGTGGCCCATGGTGGTGGTGGGGTTATGGTATGGGCAGGCATCTGTTATGGACGAAGAACACAGGTGCATTTTATTGATGGCATTTTGAATGCACAGAGATACCGTGATGAGATCCTGAGGCCCATTGTTGTGCCATACATCCATGAACATCACCTCATGTTTCAGCAAGATAATGTACGGCCCCATGTTGTAAGGATCTGTACACAATTCTTGGAAGCTGAAAATGTCCCAGTTCTTGCATGGCCAGCATACTCACCGGACTTGTCACCCATTGAGCATGTTTGGGATGTGCTTGACCGGCGTATACGACAGCGCGTACCAGTTCCCACTAATATCCAGCAACTTCGCACAGCCATTGAAGAGGAGTGGACCAACATTCCACAGGCCACAATTGACAATCTGATATACTCTATGCGAAGATGTGTTGCACTGCATGAGGCAAATGGTGGTCACACCAGATACTGACTGGTTCTGAGTCCCCAGACCCCCAATAAAGCAAAAACTGCACATTTCAGGGTGGCCTTTTATTGTGGACAGTCTAAGGTACACCTGTGCACTAATCATGGTGTCTGATGAGCATCTTGATGTGGCACACCTGTGAGGTGGGATGGATTGTCTCAGCAAAGCAAAAGTGCTCACTATCACACATTTAGACAGATTTGTGAACAATGTTTGAGAGAAATGGTAATATTGTGCATCCAGAATGAATTTTAAATCTTTGAGTTCATCTCATGACAAATGGGAGCAAAAACAAGTGTTGCGTTTATATTTCTGTTGAGTGTATATATTTTAAAAAAAGTATCAGATGATTTTATTTTTTTTTTGTCGGAGCGGGGAATTGAAATTGAGCATGTTTTGCTGAAGTACCTCTGATGGGGTTTGGGATAAACCACGACGCTGTGGATTTTGCTGGCACAGAAAGAGAAGGAATGGGGGGTGGTTGCCGTTTCCCAGAATGCTATGAGTGCGCTGCAGGCGTGTCACTTCCTGAAGATGCCAAAGAACATGAATCCCTGAGCTACCATTTCCGTCCGTGAACAAGCTGGAAAAGTGTGTCTCTTGGGTGTAATTAAACTCCACTCATCTCCCAGCATGCATCTGCATGGATGATCTGACTCCAACAGAATTATGTGCACATGGTTGTTTATCTTTAACCCAAACCCATTTCCAATTGTGTTAAAATTATTTCCCTTTGCAAAAATGTTTAATTTGTGCCATCATTTCAAAAACAGTAGACAAAAAGATTGACACATTCGGCCCACCTTTCCAAATTGTAGCAATTCTGCTACATTTGGTAATAATGCTAATGAAAAAGTTAAAGTGACGGACCATTCAAGTTATTCTCAAATGTTTATTTATAATAAGAAACAAAACCAGCGGGGTGTCCAGGCTGTTAACCCTTTCACTTAATGTAGCAGATATACTAGGCTGGTTAATAGAGGGTTAATGTTTGTGATAAATGGATTCATGTTGGTGTTAGTATGATGCATGCAGTGAACAGATCCATATTTGTAATATGAAGTGCAGTAGACAGATTAATGTTGATGTGATATATACAGGAGATGGATACATATTTTTGTTAGTATAAAGTATGCAGTGGACAGATACATGTTGGTGTTAGTGCAAGGTATGCAGTAAACATCCATACTTTAGTTTGTGTGATGTATGCAGTGAACAGGTACATGTTGGGGTGACACATGCAGTTAACCCTGACCCTCTGTGACATGATCTTCATCTCTGTTTACCTGTATGAAGTCTTAATGTTCCCCTGCGTGTTCACCCAACACGTGCGCCATATTATTCAGAGACTACTAAAGAACCGGCTCTTTCTGAAGCCTGAGAAGTGTGTCCTCCATCAAACATCAGTGCTGGTGGTCTCCTCAGGGGAAGAGATCAGAAAGGACAGGCCGTCCTGGATTGGGTGGTCCCTGTGGATTGCAGCAGCTGCAGAGATTCCTGGGCCTTTCCAACTTTTTTGGCACTTCATTTTTGGCGACTGCCATAACAGTGCATAGACAAATTTTACAAACGGGATTTTGTTCTACGCCTCTTTTCAGACAGGAGGAGTTGGAAGGGCAAAACGTCTTTTTTTTTGAAGTTTCCATCACAAAAGGGGTAGGCTTGAGGTTTTCTAATAAAACACTAAACATTGAATAGCAATATTTATACAAAAGTAATACAATTCATGATTATGTGACGGACAGTTCAGGAACCACACGCGAGAGAAATCCAAAAAAAAAAAAAAAAACCCCACATAGACGTATGCCTTTATTGGAGTCCGGGTCAAAGCCAAAAAACAGGAATTGCCAAGCCACAATACGAAAACCAAAAACAGTATCGACTAGACAGGCCGGGGTCAGAACCAGTAAGACAGATGGGCAGAGGTACAGAATCGATAGGCAAAAAGTCGTAGTCGATGGGCAAAGCCAATGATCATACACAGGGCATCCAAACACAGAACTCGTGGTCATACAAAAATAGGTCAAAATCCAGAAAGGCAAAAACTGTACAAAAAGGGCTATGGCAAGAATCAGAGTCAGACTATCCAGTAGAAGTAAAACAATAATCAAAGGCATACAAGGAGCTCAGCACAAAGAAATATTGTTCAACATTCTGACAAGAGCTGTGAGTGAAAAGACTCCTAATATACACACAGGAGGGGTCACATGCTATACAGAGATCAGCTGTGGGGAATGAGGCTAATTACATCGGGAGAATCACATGAGGGAAACCCTAACCGAGGAAATTGGCGAGAGACAAAATGCGAACGGGAATCACACAGACAGCCTATGACATTTAAACAGCTCCGGTCCAGGAGTTCTACGTGCACAGATAACGAGTGCAGGAGAGTGATTAAGCACGTGCGAGAGATTCTCACTGAAGCTCAGGGAGAGGAAAGCGACAGACAAGGGGCGGAGAATAGAACAGGGCGATTGCGAAGAGGTAATTACTCTATTAGTAGCGATGCAGCTTTACAACTTAAACCAGAGTGCTCATTAGTATTTTAGTAATCGAAAATATATACATGGTTAGTTATGTTAGTAGACTATAATACAAAATACAAATGTTAGTCTTGTTAATAATCAGAACAGAAGGGTGAAGGAAGAAAACGAGAATCAAAGGAATATTTTAAACACCGGAATTCATTTAAATCACCCGAATTCAGAGAGCACGCAGACAGGGAAGATGGACTGAACCAACTAGATCATAAGACAGGGGAGACAAGTGCAATGGAACTGAGACATGGAATGAACCAAAAACCTGAGAGTTACACTAATCAAAAAGAATAAATAAAAGACAATAATCCTGAACACAAAACATGAACCTAAACATGACAATACTGTTGTGATTCTGCTTTCTGCTTGTCATGTTTAAGTTCTGTGCCTGGCTCTGCCATGTATGCTTTTGTATTTAGTGACCACTGCCTGCCTTTTGACCATTCTTAGGATTGTGTATTGTGTTTTGGTTATTCAGATTCCTGTTTATTATTTTTCATGTTCATAGTATTCTCTGCCATGCCATGTTTTCATTTCCATGCATTGCACCACGTCTACCCTGTCTTGTCTTGTGTAGGTCTTTGCTCACGGTCCCTTGTCTTGCGTGCCACTCATTCGGGTGATTTATTGGTTTCTGGATTCAATCTTCTTTCATTATCTTGTGTTCTTCCTTCTTCTCTCTTTTACTGTCTTACTAACACATACTAACAGTTTATTGTTTTTGCTAATTACTAACCACACTAATCTTGAATATTTTCACTAACTTTCTAACATGCACTCGGGATTGTATAGCCGCACTTACTAATTGACTAACGATCTCTCAGCAGTCGCTCAATTCTAATCTCCGCCTCCTTGCCTATCCCTAATTATCTCTGCTGCAAGTTTCTGTGGATTTTCACTTATACTTTGTGCTTTCCTTTTCTTTTATCTTGGCACTTTAGTACTCCTTAACCGGAGCTGTTGTTTTGTACTTAGGTTTGTCTTGTGATCCCTGTCTGCGTTTTGGCTACAGCCAAATTCATGTAATTAATTTATTCCTCATGTGTCTCTCCCTGATCATTGTTCCCATTGATTGCACCTGGTCTCCCTGGTCATGCGTTCACCCCGGGTGTGTATAAGATGTCTGTTTGGTTCACTCTCTTGTCAGATCGTTCTCCCTAGTTTTCTTGTGCCACGTGTCTTGCCTTGATCTCTCAGTGTTTATCTTTCTGACTGGACCGTCCTTGATATCGAGCTTTGCCCATTCCCTGTACTTTTGCCGCATTCTTGTTTTTTGACCTCTTGTCTGACTATGATTTTTGTGATTGGTGCCCTGTGTATGACTTTGGATTTCGTCCTTTGGATTCTGATTTTGGATTGCGGCCTTTGTACTGTTGCCAGCTCTGTTGGGGGGGGGGGGTTTCCCCCCCCAGAAATAAAGCCTCCTTTTGCATTTTACTGGAGTTTGCTCTTGGTTAATTTCGTAAACCTCACAAAAGGCAGAATAACAATATGGCAAGACAGATCAGAATCATAACAGATTAACTTAACACAAACAGGTCCTCCCCTGTCTGGATTTGACCTCATGCACGAGCAATTTAACTTTCTTTGGAGAAACGTGGCGACCTTCCTCCCATCACGGGTTTGTGGATTTGGGATAGCGCAGCCTGCTCCTAAGGGCAATGGCACCTGGCACACTGGTTTAACTGACGTAACGCCCAAACCACGCCTATGCATAATATAACTGGTAGCGCTGTTTTAAGGAAATAGGCAGGTGTGCAAGATTGCAGCTTTTGTAGGGGAACGCCTCTGAAGCAATGATAAATCCCCAAATAATGGGTTGAGTCTGGCGTAAGATGGGGCCCAATGTTTAAGTTCTTTGAGAAAAATCTTCAGTAAACAAAAGCCTACTCAGCTTTCCTGTGGTCTGTGTCAGGCTCTCGTTCTGAATTCCCTGATAAGGCCTCCCCTTAAGGCCAGGTCTACCTCAGAAAGCACCCCTGTATAAATAACATTCACCCATGTAAAAGAATTTCAGAAAATGGAATGCAGATGGAAAAAATCTCATCTCTGAACATTACAATATTTGAAGGACTTGTTAGTACTCCTTTAAAATGGTGAAAAGTGAAATTTTTTTTCAGCTCTTACCCAACAAAAGTACATGTTCTTCTCATTCCTTATACTTTGCTTATTTCAGGTTTTATGTACCGAGCACTCAAATGTCAAACCTCTGAAGTACAACTCATAACCACAAGTTCAAAATGCCACCATTCCATCTATTGTAGCCAATCAAAAAAGACTTTGTGGCCATGTTCCGGATGTTAAGACTCACATGGACACCAGGAAATCAGCTGATCTGTATAAATTGCTTAAAATTAGTCTTATCACTCATGGCGCAGCTTAATTTTACACTGATTAAGGTTTGCCATTACTAATCATTATTAGAATCAGTGACAGTCAGCTGAAATACTGCCGTTTGCGATGGTTGGTTGCTCCAGCAAAACAAGGAATTCTGATCTATCCATTGGCTTGCACAGATTTGATAGTGAAGCCTGACTTGTAATGACAGTGGTTGCACATCACCTGACATCGGGACTTTGTCCCAACGAGGAGTCACCAGTTACATTCTGCAAATTTTTTACTCTGTTGTTTCAAGGAGCACATTTATGCAAAATATGGAATTGAATCACACAGTAAATATTGAAAGCTTTCGAATGGTGATGCTGTGCAAACAGAGTTCTGTCACCGGCAGTCCCCGAACCCAGGCACCTGTCAACTTCAGCTAGCTGGAGAAACAACAGCATCTGTTATAGGTAGGCTTCCCAAATCTTATGTCATCTTATAATTTGTCGCTTTTGCTACCGATTCACAAATTTTTCATCGGACGAACTCTTGCTTACAGTGTCCATGTTTATTTATATCTCCGCATGCACAAGAGTTGTGGTGTCCAGGTGACCTGGCGAGCTGCCCTGATTCCTGCAAACATGCTGCACCTCCAACAACGTATATATCACATCATCTGAGCTGATTTAGTTCTTTAAAAATGTTTCAAAAATTACCCAAAATAAATATTTGAATAATGGGGCAGTGCAGTATACTGGGCATCCACTGTACCACCTGTTGTCTTTGCCTTTAAAGATGCAGGAACCACTGGTTTTTACATCTCATCTGTGCTCACAACATGACTCTGGATTTTTTAAATTCGGCCCCTCTTTACGCCCTTTTTAAAAGTGACGGCGATTGTGAAATATTTGTCTCTTGTGGAATATTCTTCTCTTGTGAAATATTCGTCTCTTGTGAAATATTCGTCTCGTGTGGAATATTCGTCTCTTGTGGAATATTCTTCTCTTGTGGAATATTCTTCTCTTGTGGAATATTCTTCTCTTGTGAAATATTCGTCTCTTGTGGAATATTCTTCTCTTGTGGAATATTCGTCTCTTGTGGAATATTCTTCTCTTGTGGAATATTCTTCTCTTGTGAAATATTCGTCTCTTGTGGAATATTCTTCTCTTGTGAAATATTCGTCTCTTGTGAAATATTCGTCTCTTGTGAAATATTCGTCTCTTGTGGAATATTCGTCTCTTGTGGAATATTCTTCTCTTGTGGAATATTCTTCTCTTGTGAAATATTCGTCTCTTGTGGAATATTCTTCTCTTGTGGAATATTCGTCTCTTGTGGAATATTCTTCTCTTGTGGAATATTCGTCTCTTAATTAGATCTGTTAATTAGAGCTTTTATTAACCCTCCTGCCACTTACTGTAATGCCCTCCACCTGCAACACGCCAGTTGTTTTGTGTGGTTTCAATTTATTGATTATTATTTCGAGATTTTAAAAATGTGCAAGGGTCATGCACATAATCCAGTGGAAAAAAAGGGGGGGGGGAGTG
The DNA here is from genome assembly GCA_029721435.1 of Gymnothorax reevesii. Taxonomy (NCBI): domain Eukaryota; kingdom Metazoa; phylum Chordata; class Actinopteri; order Anguilliformes; family Muraenidae; genus Gymnothorax; species Gymnothorax reevesii. Next base: position 57,683,609 of record CM056590.1, read on the forward strand.
TGTATGAGCCGAACAGCGGGAATGTTTCTCAAGCAAATCAGTTTCTCAAGCAAGTCAGGTCGATATCCTTCACAAGAGTATGCCAAAATAAGCAGAGAAAATAATGTTGGATTGCAATGTAAAGTTCACAAAAGAAACTTCTGATGACGTCCGCTGGAGCAGAGACCCAAATCAGATCTACCTCCGTGGGCACCATGAGCATTCTTGCAGATACTGGAGATTTTTTATCTTTGTACTTCTGACAATATTCAGAAAAAATAAGTAAACATTACATTTGAAGACCACTGTGCAAAAATATTTAAGTGACAAAATGTCCATTTTGAGAAAAATCGAGGTAGTGGACTTTAAAAGCTATAAAATAAGTTTTCCCACCGTTTCCTGACACTGGATGAAAATAAGACTGAAGTGTGTTTAGCACAATGCTCCTCATGTCCTGTCGTGTACATTCTGAGGATGACTGAATTGTTTGGGGGGGGCCACAGCTGCTGCTCGTTGAGGTGGAGGTGATTTGAAGAGTATATCAGAGTATTCTGTTTGCCGTGCCTCATGGAGCCCTGTTCTTTTATGCTGCTGCTCCTCTCCTGTTTTTTGGTTTTAATATTACATCTTTATTTATATTTTACTCAGCCTGTGCACGTGGGTCCTTTACTTCTGGTTTGGGTACATGGTCCCACTGCCCACCGGCTTGTTTCCTTATGCCGGCGGGACCAAACCATGACACTAAGTGTCAAATAATTGGACTTAATTTCATTTTAGTATTATTGGTACATTTCAGACCATGACAAACAACTGAATGAATTTATGTACAACCCGAATTCTGAAATAGTTGGGACAAAGTGTAAATTGTGAATAAAATCAAAAATGCAACGACTTTTAGTTCACATGAGCCAATATATTATTTACAATAGAACACAGATAACATTTCAAATGTTGAAACTGAGGCATTTTACATTTTTATCCACAGAATTAACTTATTTAAAATTTTCTGGCTGCAACAGGTCTAAAATAAGTTGGGACACAGGCAAAAAAGGGCTGAAAAAAACAATATCAGCTGAAAGAACATTTAGCAAGTAATATACTTATTTGGCATCAGGTCTGTAACATGATTGGCTATAAAAGGGACGTCTTATAGAGGCTGAGTCTCTCAGAAGTAAAGATGACCAGAGGCTCTCCAACCTGTGAAGGATTGTGTAAGAATATTGTGGAATACTTTAAAAACAATGTTCCTCAACGTCAAATTGCACAGGCTTTGAAGGTCTCATTATCGACAGTGCCACTGGATGTCCGTGATCTCCGGGCCCTCAGACGCTACTGCATCACTCACCGGCATGATTCTGTCATTGACATTACTAAATGCGCCCAGGAATACTTCAAGAAACCACTGTCTGTAAATACAGTCCGCAGTGCCATCCACAGATGCCACCTAAAACTCTCATGCAAAAAGGAAGCCATTGTTGAGCACGATCCAGAACTGCCGCCCTGTTCTGTGGGCCAAGCCTCATTTAAAATGGACTGTAGTAAAGTGGCAAAGTGTCCTGTGGTCAGATGAGTCCAAATTTGACATTCTTGTTGGAAATCATGGGCATCGTGTCCTCTGGGCTAAAGAGGAGAAAGACCACCCCCCCTGTTATCAGCATTCAGTTCAAAAGCCAGCATCTCTGATGGTATGGGGATGCATTAGTGCATATGGTGTGGGACACTTGCATGTTTTAAAAAGCACCATGAATCCTGAAAGGTATATAAAGGTTTTAGAGCAACATTTACTCCCCTCCCAGATGACATCTATTCCAGGGAAGGCCTTGTGTATTTCAGCAGGAAAATGCAAAACCACATACTGCAGCTATTACAACAGCATGGCTTCGTAGTAGAAGAGTCCGTGTGCTGAACTGGCCTGCCTGCAGTCCTGATCTTTCACCGATTGAGAACATTTGGCGCATAATTAAATGAAAAGTCCATCAAAGGAGACCCAAAACTCTCCAGCAGCTGGAAGCCTGTATTTAACAAGAGTGGGATCAAATTCCAATGGCTAAACCCAAGAAACTTGTCTCCTCAACGCCCAGACACCTCCACTCTGTGTTAAAAAGAAGAGGGGATGCTACACCATGGTAAACAGGCCCCTGTCCCAACTTTTTTGAGCCATGTAGCAGCCATCAAATTCGAACTGAGCTCATTTTGTGAATAAAATTGTAAAAATTTCTCAGTTTCAACATTTTCTATGTTATTGCTGTTCTGTTGTGAATAAAATACTGACTGGTGTGATTTGAAAGTCATTACGTTTTGATTTTATTCACAATTTACACTTTGTCCAAACTATTTCTGAATTGGGGTTGTAACTCAAAAGGCAGATTAGTTAGCACATCATTTGAGGGGTATTTGCAGATAATTTTGATTGTTCGGATCATTCACACCCCACACTCCACTGACTCTTGAAATATGGTGACAGGTAACAATCCTATCAATTCGCACCAGTGAACCACACGGCCTTTCTGCACTGCTCCCATTAACATTCGGAAATATGATTTTATCTGTGAACGCAGGGGGGCGATGTTGTTCTGGTTCACATTTCGATCACGAGAAAGCGGAGAATATTCTCATCACAAATAAGCACAGGAGCTCAGCTAAAAATGGATATCGCTGTTCCAAACCTGCAGGTAGGTCGTGGCCTAGGTTTTTGAAGTGGAGCCAATTAGCTGATGTGTTGCTTCACATAAATTCTTGGCAGGATTTTGGTTATTATCAATATTACTGGCTGTACATGTTTCAGAAGCAGGATCCGCGGCCTGGGGTATCCGTGTTTGTTGGAAATAAGCGCAAAATGAACATCGTGATAAAAAACAAGTTCAGGTATATTTGTAAACAAGGGCTGGAGAGACGGGAAAGGATGCGATTGTAGAATATCTGAGTCGTTTTCCTGGGCATCCTCCTGACAGCGAGCTTATTTTTTTCCTGCCGGAACCAGTTCGACTTGTCCTCCGTGATGGTGGAGCAGGATGCGGTAGCTCAGCCGGGCAGCCTGCGAGCCTTCAGCCTATGCGAGTATCATTCCGAATGTAGCTGTAGCTCGTAGCCTTTTGTGATTCGGCACTACTTTTGAATCACAATGTTTAAAATAGAAAGTGCAAAGCACTGTTTTCTGGCTTTAACATTTAACATCGTCCATGTAACGGGATTTAGTTGATAACCAATGTTTTCTTATTTTCGGTGACGTTTTCGACATTTTCTCATTTTCTTTATCAGTTCAACTTATCTACTGCAGGCTGAAGATCTGTTTAAGTATGGTCTTCTCATAATAATAATAATAATAATAATGACAATAACAACATGTGACGACTTTAAGTGGCCTATGATGCTGAGCAATGCTGAAAATTTCAAATAGTGGTTCATGATGAAAGGGGCGTGTAATTTATTTCAGTGACCGAGTTATGGTTACCACTGACGATTTTTATTTGTGACTTACTTTACTATTAGTCATGGCCCGCTGAGAAAAATACATTTGGGATATACTTTCAAAAATAGTAAATCAAAAAGTTTACAAACTCTGGAAAAACATGAAGCTTTTAAAGCAACTCCGCTGTTGGTAAACAAATCGAAAATATTTGGTGTACCCGCCCATCACCGGTTACCCAACATATATGGGTAAATATAAATCACGTATGATTTCTGCAGTATGCCGTCCAGTAGTTTTTAAACAAAGTTGGCTGATAGGTTGTTCTTAACATATCGGGAAAACTTCTAAAATTTCTTTTGCAGGTTGGATGTGTCGCTTGCTTTTGTCTCCATGTAATCCTGCTCCGTGTTCGCCTCAAAAATGTTGGGAACTGTAGGCCTATCATATGTAAAGGAATTGGGGGGTAAATGTCCGTAACCTGTAATGTTTTGCAATATAAATGTTTGTAAATCTCACATTCGCTCTTTCCTACTTGCGCTCCTAAGCACAAGATATGAAGATAGTAAGACTGACTTTATATACAGAGAGAGAAATATATGGTCGCCAAGACTTCTGCGCTCTACTTTATTGCACGGAATGAAATGTCGCCCTGTTCCACTTCAGCGGTTTCCTCCCTCCCGGGGGCAGGTGTGCCCGGAGGGCGTTCATGGGCCATAAACTCAGGACTGGGACGATGCGACACCATTGGCTACTGCTGGGTGCCTGTGGCTGGGTCCTCCTCATCCTCATGTTCGCCAGCAAGTTCATCAACCTCAACATCAGAGCGCCTGAGGGTGAGTATATAAGGCCAGGTGAGCAATTTAGCAAAAAAGCCATTTCTTAGAAAGCAATTAGTTAAAAAAATAAATAAATAAAACTAAACGGTACCTATTAAATCTGATGCCAAAATCTAAAAATTTGAAACCGATTAATCCACTCTAGAAAGCTTCATTGCTGATTCATGTGCTCCTAAACTTGGCAAAAATGCGTGTCTGAGCCCAGATATGCAGTAATGGAATTCCAGTGTCGGTACCAGTATGGCTGCAACTCAGCTAAGAAAGACTCAACAGGCGATTGTAACGAGTGCATGTAGGTCCCTGAACACATAAATGACACTATAATGATATTGAGATTTTTTTTTCTTTTATCTCTGGGTGCAAAACCACTCAGTAATGGACTTTTACAGGTTTGTAGTAAATGTCCCATAACGTGCTGCTCTTTTATGGAAATATTTTATGGTGAATGTAATATTGTTTCAGGGTTATTCGACTATATAATCGACAAATATAGGCAAGGTTTCCATAGTGCTTCTAAATTTAAAAGAAAAATAGGTTTGATGCTTCATGGTGACGGAATTTCAAATGTTCAGTTGAGTTTGATGTCATAAAAACTCATTTCTTTCTGATTCTTTTCTGGCCTGAAAGCTCACTCTATCGCACTTAATTACAATCACATTAATCCCATTTATCTTTCAGGGGTAAATAGTCCGGGTAACTGTCAGTGGGAACATTTTAATTTATTTTGTCAGAATGAAGTGGTCATAAAAAAGTGGCATGAAAATGACGATTTTGACTGCCTGGTGACATCATGCTGGGTAATATTAATCAGACTAATTCTTGTTGACTTGTGGAGTTAGGTTAAGTCTCTATTTTGTGAAAGAAAAAACAATCTCTCTATACACATTTTTTTATTTTATTTCATGCCTTGTAAAATTTGTATGGGTTTTCATTTGTAAACTACCAATAACCTGGGCTTTAGATGTCGTTGTCACTGACTGTCTCTGGCATGGAACGATTTTCAAAATATTACTAGAAATATAAATTATTTTTGGATTATTGGTCATTCAATTTATGTAAGAATGCTCCAAAATTAGGCTCATATTGCACCAGTGAGCATCTGAAACCCCAGAATTCTTCACACTTCACCTTTGTGATTGACGCTCTCCAAGTCGCAGTTTTGGATGTTTCAGTTGTAAGCTGTGGACCGCCCTGCGTATGCTTGTAGGAGATGCTTCCTCTGGCTGGCAGGCTTTGGTTGTTGACAAAGATTTGTACACTTGAATGAGTGGCTTACAGAGGCAGGTCAGCTGCGGTTGCGTAGATTTGCCTGCCAGCTCCTGCTGGGGCTGACGTGGCAGAGTCAGGAGGGATTCCAAGTGACGTGTGAAACCGTGCATCGGTCCTCTGACAGAATGTCTCTAAGGTGACGCTGCACCAATACAAAAAACATATGAGCTCCGAAAGACCCATTCCGGGCCGACCCATGTGGGGGTACTATCTGGCAGCAAAAAACACTGCATGTGTTACAAACTGAAGATGTGAAATTATGTTCATCCGCTTCTTATGCAGATTTTGGATTCCTAATCATCATTTGAAGTGAAACCTACCGAATTCTGAACAGGAACCATCATCTTCTGATTCATGTGGAACAAACTCTGGGCCTCTGTCACCTTCCGCCTCACCTTCATCATCAGTCATAGCAAGCAGTTGTTCCTCAGTGAGATGCCAAACTGCTATGTTTACACTGAACTATGGGAAAGTTGTTGGATGGCCCACTACGGCTGGGGCGGGGCCGGGCACATGCGCAGAGCCAGAGAAGACATTTGCTTGTATTAACCATCCATGAGGACAGATTGGCCCATGTCGGAAATGTAGATCTCAGTCTCATAGTGCATTTTGCCAAAATTAAGGATGTTGCCCATTATAGCACAAGTAATCGTTATATTAAAGTAGTATTGGTGCAGTAATGGTGCTTAATTCTTTGTAGAAAAGAGGTGGGTATAAATATGCACTCTTTTGTATAATATCAGCTTTATTGCCCAAAATGGTTTTTTGTTACACGAACAATTTGTAATTTTGGTAATGGAATTTCAAGTAACAGAATTTCATCATTGTAGATTTTATTTTTCCGTAAAAACCACCGTTTTCCATGACTATATCACTATTCATGTTATTCAATCATCACATATGGATTTTATAACCGCAGAAAAACATATTTCCATGCTAATACTTGATATTGTTCGCTATGGTCATATCCCACTCAGTACTCTCTTCGCCTGTGGTCACCTCCCAAACAGTGTGCGGTTCCTCATGGTCGAACCCTCACAGGGTCCGGTTTCTGTATTTTCACCGGCAGTAATTTCTCTCACTGTGGTCCAGATTACGGCGGAAAGTCTGAGCAGCAGAGCTGGACGGAGTCGGCTGTGAAAAAGGACCAATCGCCCGCACCCCGAGAGCCGGAGAATCGCCTTTCATCACCAGGCCCTGTAAGTGTGCACGCAAGTGTCTGTATGTGTGTGCGCATCCAGGTGTATATATGTGTGTGTGTGTGTGTGTGTGTGTGTGCGCGTAGGACACAGGTGCTTGCATGTGCTGTTTCAAGGTGAGCACACAGAACACGTGTACACACATGCCTGTATAAGGAGCCGCACATGCGCGCACACACATGCTCCTGTCAAGCTGAGTAGTTCAAATCTCTCACAGAGATGCATTCACTCCTGGGATTTTTATTGAGTTTGTAGGCCTGTACCTCCCTGGTGCAGTACAGTACCTTGTGATAGGCCTGTACTTCCCTGGCTCAGTACAACACCTTGTGAAAGGCCTGTACTTCCCTGGCTCAGTACAGTACCTTGTGATAGGCCTGTACTTCCCTGGCTCAGTACAGTACCTTGTGATAGGCCTGTACTTCCCTGGCTCAGTACAGTACCTTGTGATAGGCCTGTACTTCCCTGGCTCAGTACAACACCTTGTGATAGGCCTGTACTTCCCTGGCTCAGTACAGTACCTTGTGATAGGCCTGTACTTCCCTGGCTCAGTACAACACCTTGTGATAGGCCTGTACTTCCCTGGCTCAGTACAACACCTTGTGATAGGCCTGTACTTCCCTGGCTCAGTACAGTACCTTGTGATAGGCCTGTACTTCCCTGGCTCAGTACAACACCTTGTGATAGGCCTGTACTTCCCTGGCTCAGTACAGTACCTTGTGATAGGCCTGTACTTCCCTGGCTCAGTACAACACCTTGTGATAGGCCTGTACTTCCCTGGCTCAGTACAACACCTTGTGATAGGCCTGTACTTCCCTGGCTCAGTACAGTACCTTGTGATAGGCCTGTACTTCCCTGGCTCAGTACAACATCTTGTGATAGGCCTGTACTTCCCTGGCTCAGTACAGTACCTTGTGATAGGCCTGTACTTCCCTGGCTCAGTACAGTACCTTGTGATAGGCCTGTACTTCCCTGGCTCAGTACAGTACCTTGTGATAGGCCTGTACTTCCCTGGCTCAGTACAACACCTTGTGATAGGCCTGTACTTCCCTTCTCTCACATGTTGGTATTACATCGCCCTGCTTCCCATCAGCCAGTATTTCTACAGTTTCTAACGACTGCAGAAAAATAACTGACAGTGTTTTAGAGATGATGTCATGTCACTTACTTCCCTGGGAACGTTTGGGTATAAACCTTCAGGGCGAGCTGCCTTATTTATCTTTCATTAACGCAATTGGTCTAATGCTTCGCTATACCGTATCTCAATTTCTGATCAGTAATTATGAGCATTAGAATCTGCTGTTTGGTGAAACTCTCAACAACGTGACTATTTAAGGCATCCGAAATATCTTTGTTCTCATACAGCAATGATTAGTCTTTATTCTTGAACCACGGACTCACTTTAAAACTTACTTTTTCTCACCTTTGAAATGAATTTACTGTGTGCATCAAGAAGAACTCCTTTAATCTCCCCCACATGTCATTTACAGTCTTACAATCTATTGCACTTACAAATGAGCACATCCTCTTAAACTTTTGTTTTGCATTGTATTTATATATTTTAATTACTGCAGCATTGTGCCTTTTTTAGCTCCGCAGTGACGATCATCGGCAGTCAGTGGAGCTTTTCTAATGCCGAGTCGTCTGGCGTCTGTCTGTCTGTCCGTCCGACATCAACTTTTTGCTTCCAATTTGAATATCTCAAACTGGTAACTTTTGTTCTAATTTGGTGTGAGCCCTTCCTTATGATATTCTGCATATTCACTGTGAAAAATTGAAAAGTCTACGTCTCGGTTTTGAGCAATTCAGCATTTTGGACTTAGAAAGTCAGTGTTTGCGCTCATTTTTTCAGCCTTTCATTAATATCTCTAGAGGCCTGTTGGCTTAGAGAGCGCCGCTGAGGATGACTGAAATGTCCATTTCATAACTTGATTTCAGAAATCCTTAAGCTATTGCAATATGAACACATGTGACACACTTGGTAACCAGAATATGCTGTGAACCAGTTTGGTGTCTCAATTTATGCAGTATAACAATAGAACCACACTGCAAATTGCAATCATTTATTTCAACCATCTTACCAGTAAGCAATACTAACAACCAACAAACCCCCCCCCCGCCCCCGTACAGATTACGTCAGAGGTTGTGAATAACATTCTCACAGTGATGGCCTGACAGATCCTGGGGCATGCTGAGGCTGGGTCCGTGGTGTCTGTGAATATCACAGTTAACAGACCTGCAAGGTGACATCCCTATCGGATACCATTGCATGACCTCAGTACTTTTATATTGGGATAATGTAACTCTTGTATAATCTGAATGAATGGACACAATAACTCCAACAATGAAGTGTGTGATATTGGAAAATACAAGGTCAACGGTTGTGTTGTACACTGTGGTATTTTCTTGGACCAAGTGCTTCCGATCTAGAATCTTTGAGATCACTTATCTTTGACTTGTTGGCAACAGACTTACAATCTATATTGCAATTCCCTAGAACAATGTATGGAATTGTTAAATGGTCAACATGATATCCTCCAAGTGGGATTTCAAAAGCTGATGTGTGCATGTACTTCCTCGATACAGAGGTACAACCTGTATTATTGCATGTTCAACATTCGTGACTGTAACAAGTGATACTCCATCTCCGGAGTTGAATATGAAAGCTTTCCAAGAATAATATGTGGCTTTCGGACATACACAGTGATGCCAATTTGCAGTGTGGTGTCATTGTTATACTACAATTCTACAATAGTTGGGACAATGTGTGAATTGTGAATGAAATCAAAACGCAAAGACTTTCAAATCACACCAGCCAGTACTTTATTCACAACAGAACAGAAATAACATGGCAGATGTTGAAACTGAGAAATTTTACAATTTTATCCACAAAATGAGCTTATTTCAAATTTGATGGCTGCTACAGGTCCCATAAAAGTTGGGACAGGGGCCTGTTTACCATAGTGGAGCATCTGCTCTTCTTTTTAACACAGAGTGGAGGCGTCTGGGCATTGAGGAGACAAGTTTCTTGAGTTTAGTCATTGGAATTTGATCCCACTCTTGTTAAATACAGGCTTCAGGCCGCTGGAGAGTTTTGGGTCTCCTTTGACGGACTTTTCATTTAATTCTGAGTCAAATGTTCTCAATCGGTGAAAGATCAGGACTGCAGGCAGGCCAGTTCAGCACACGGACTCTTCTACTACGAAGCCATGCTGTTGTAATAGCTGCAGTATGTGGTTTTGCTTTGTCCTGCTGAAATACACAAGGCCTTCCCTGGAATAGATGTCCTCTGGAGGGGAGAATATGTTGCTCTAAAACCTTTCTATACCTTTCAGCATTCATGGTGCTTTTTAAAACATGCAAGTGTCCCACACCATATGCACTAATGCATCCCCATACCATCAGAGATGCTGGCTTTTGAACTGAATGCTGATAACAGGAGGGGTGGTCTTTCTCCTCTTTAGCCCGGAGGACACGATGCCCATGATTTCCAACAAGAATGTCAAATTTGGACTCGTCTGACCACAGGACACTTTGCCACTTTGCTACAGTCCATTTTAAATAAATTAAATAATAAAGCCTTGGCCCACAGAACAGGGCGGCGGTTCTGGATCATGCGCAACAATGGTTTCCTTTTTGCATGATAAGAGTTTTAGGTGGCATCTGTGGATGGCACGGCGGACTGTGTTTACAGACAGTGGTTTCTTGAAGTATTCCTGGGCCCATTTAGTAATGTCAATGACAGAATCATGCCGGTGAGTGATGCAGTGGCGTCTGAGGGCCTGAAGATCACGGGCATCCAGTAAAGGTCTTCGGCCTTGTCCCTTATGCACAGAGATTTTTCCAGTTACTCTGAATCTTTTGATGATGTTATGCACTGTTGATGATGAGACCTTCAAAGCCTTTGCAATTTGACATTGAAGAACATTGTTTTTAAAGTATTCTACAATTTTTTTACACAAGCCTTCACAGGTTGGAGAGCCTCTGGCCATCTTTACTTCTGAGAGACTCAGCCTCACTAAGACGTCCCTTTTATAGCCAATCATGTTACAGACCTGATGCCAGTTAACTTAATTACTTGCTAAATGTTCTTTCAGCTGATTTGCTTATATATTAATTGCTCTTTTTGCCCTTTTTTGCCTGTGTCCCAACTGTTTTGAGACCTGTTGCAGCCAGAAAATTTGAAATAAGCTCATTTTGAGGATAAAAGTGTAAAATGTCTCAGTTTTAACATTTGAAATTTTATCTGTGTTCTATTGTAAATAACGTATTGGCTCATGTGATCTGAAAGTCATTGCATTTGGTTTTATTCACAATTTATACTTTGTCCCAACTATTTCAGAATTGGGGTTGTACTACATAAATTGAGACACCAAACTGGTTCACGGCATATTTTGGTAACCAAATGTGTCGTGTTAATATTTCAAGTTTTTAAGAATTTCTGAAATTAAGTTATGACATGTACATTTCAGTCATCCTCAGCGGAGCTCTCCAGGCCAACAGGCCTCTTGTTATGTTAAGGAGTTTACTATGGAAATTCAAGGATTCAGAGCACTGTTTTAAGCTTTAGGCTCCGGATATGAGGGGATGTGCCATTGCCAATAATCATAGAAGAAGATTTTGACTTGCAGGTGGTCGGATTTACTTTGTTCAAAGTTGTGAGCACAGCTGCTTTATCTCCCTTATCTTGACATGAAGCATGAGGACTAACGGTGTCATCATCACCAGTCTCTAGAGGCTCCAATACTTCTGCATTGCTAATTCTATCAGGGTCAATACAGAGCAATAAATCTAAAATTGCTTTCTCTCTCATAGGTTTATTAACATACTGCACCAAAGCATTGCAATTTATTCATCAATGAATTCTGTCTCCCCTTGACCCTGTCCTTTCACCATTCCCCAAACCGTCTCCCATAAAAATAGTCCCTCCTCGACAAGCTTGCCTGATCCTCTAAAAGCGCATTTAATTTCCTGTGCTATCTGAAGCTGGCAATCGGTAGCACAGCCCTATCTACTGACCTGTCTCCTGTTCCCTATCAGCCTGATCCAAATAACTTCACATTGGCGAGAGATCACTGGTTTTCTAAATTTCCTGCTCATTAAGATTTTGGTTCACACGGAGTACTGCAGCGCCGCCTGTCTGTTGGATCCATCGCTCATGAGCTCATCTTGTGCTCGTCTCCTTCCTCCTCAACAAGCCACATCTCTGCAGTCCCAACTGTGTCATCGCCCCAACTAATCATGACTGACTCCGGTGTCAAGATTTTATTTATTATGCATCTAGCATTTAAAGAAAAGCATTTGAGACTATTACTTCTGCCCCCCCACCCCGTCCTCTGGCTGCTCCAAGCCCCTCACTACGCTTATTATATTATTATATATGATCAATTGTGCCTGTAACGCCATCAGCTTCCATCGGGGCAGTCTGCATTTCCCTATTTTATAACACTCTCTAACATCCCCGCTCCCCGATTCCCTAGTTTAAATAATCCTGTGCTACTCTCAACATCAATCCTCAACGCTGACCCAGTGCAAAGGTACCCCTTCGGTTCAGGTGCAGCCCTTCAGGCCTGTACAGGTCACCCCTGTCCCAAAATAAGTTCCAGTACCCCATAAACTTGTACTCCTCTTTCATCCTGTTTCACCTCCAAATGAAATTCTGCTTCCCTCTGCTTGCATGTGGTTCTGGGAGAATCCCAGGGAAAACTACCATGGAGCGTCTGCCCCTAAACTTTTCTGCTTATTCCATGAATTTATTTTGTTGATCCTCAAACCTACCCTTAATGGGGACCTATTATGCTGATCCTTCTATTAATACATATAAGTAATGTTGTAATTTTGGTTGTCCATGCTCAACTTCTGAAAAGTTTCTAAACATAGGATTATAGAAACATAAGATATGTTAAACCAGGGTTTAGCCTTAATCCAAGAACATGATTTCATGAACGTGATTTCCTCTCTGAACAGCTCGTCCCGAGATCTTCACGAGATCTGGGCAAAACCTGACGTCAGCTTGTGCCGTCCAATTAGCCAGAGCCAATCACGGCGCTGGACCTGCCCACACCAGAAACTATTCGAGTAGGCACTAACAACGGCAGATCATACTATGCCTTAGTAGCGTCTGCACTTTTGGAAATACAAAAGAAGAACCGCAGATCATTTGATAGTCCCCCCAGGAATCCGCGATTCCGCGATCGCGGAATTTACCGCAGATTTCAAAGCCCTCCGCGGAAATCAAAGCAGTTCGCGGAATATAGGCGAGGTGCAGAATTTTATATTTTACTTGTATTTTTCATCTTGGCCGCTAGATTTTGCGGTCAGATAAACGGGATCTAAGACTCACAGCTGGTGCTGCCGGTTACGGAAACTGATTTTTTTCTGCTGTATGCAGCATAAACTGTATAAAAAGATGGACGCAGCACCCTGATTTGAAAAAAGAAGCCCATGTGGAAGTACCGTAGAATGGCATTCTATTTAATGGCCAGCAGATGGCGACGTCAGTGGTTGCGGGAAGAAGTTCAATGCAATAGAAGTCTATGAGAAAATGATCCTACTTTCTGACCTTATTTTTAATTTAAATAATGATTTTTCACATCATTATATGTTAGCTATAGCAAGTTTCAGGTCTCCTTCGATATACCATGACATTCATTTTCGTATAAAGTATAAAGCCAGAATATGCTTCTTGGGCGTTGCTATCCTCTGGTCCTCGTCCGATACGGTCAGATCCAGACCCATGTTCCTCCCTGGATCTTCGCTTCACTATTTCATCTTCGAACCAGTGGGTGACATCACGGTAGCTTCATCCATTTTTTTATACAGTCTATGGTATGCAGTAAAGTTTACAATATCCTGAGGATACAGTGAATAGTGTACACTTTGTTTAAATCTTTACTTTGATCTTTGGCACTTGTTCAATTAATAAGCCTCGTTCACCCATAGTTTGGTGAAATGTTTTGCACTTTATAAGTTATGCAAATAAATCTGCTCAAGAGGGACAAAAAGAATATTGATGCTGCTTATTTTATAACCACAATGTTTCGCAGTGTTTTGGTATTGCAAATAATTTCATAAGAGAATTTTTGCTTCATTATTACATAAATTTGCTTTATAACTGGTCATTTTAGGTTTTTTTTTAATGCCCGCGGAAAATCAACTTTCAAGTCGCGGAATCAAGAATTGCTCTCCGCAGAATCAGGAATGTTCTCCGCGGAATCAACACTTTTTCTCCGCAGATTCCTGGGGGAACTAATTTGAGGGGCAATTTTGTCAGTATCTCTCCCAAAGCTGCTTGTCCATTTACTTTTGGACACAAAGAAAAGCACATATTTCTCTTTCAAAAGACGAAGCCTCCAGAAATCAGTTGGTAGCTTTTTTGTTTGCTGGCAGCAAACAGCCGCAGCCAAAGGGAACGTTAGCGGTTTGTGCTCTGCATTTCACTAAAGACAGTTTTGTTTATAAAGGATAATTCGACACAGGATAAGTGTTTCAGCTGCTTCTCAAACCTGAAACGGCTGCATCGGTCAAGTGCTTGGAGCCACGAGCTGTAATGAACCATATAAAGTAAATAATGTAAGTGTTACGGGTGGCAATCAGGACCGCTAGCGATAGTTAGCACTAACAACTGGCCTCAAACGCAGGCTTTGTAAAATATCTGAAGATAAAGCCTGTATCAGTCGCGACTGTCCGTGCCTCAAGAAGCAGAAGCTGTAAGTTACTTTTACTGCGTAAACCTACCTAATGTGACAGCCAGTTGATTGTGGCTGTAGCACCGTGGCTAGCTTAGCCAAGTTACGGTTGCTAATGTTTGTGTCCTAAATATGCAAGAGTGATATCAGGGGACATTTGACAGAAGGTGTGTGAACATAAACCTCATTTGAAGCAAACTTTTTATACTTGTTTGAAATTTGGATGCTTGGTATAACTGTCCATGGTAACAGAACTTGCTGTGTGTAAAAAATACCTGTATTGCAAGGGTTTGTCTCTGTGGTTATGACCGCTTGGTTACCAGCTACTGCATGTTAGTTTGTGTGCCGCTGTGCTAATTAAAAATGGTCCTGGTTAACTTATATGCAATAATTCTGATCGGTATGCTTGTGTTACTTCGGTAAGCATCAATGTGGCAGTTTCATCGTAACGTTGCCTGATTATAGCCGCTGCAGTTGAAGCTAACCGGAGAGGTGCAGTTAGACCAGATGTAGGTTTTGCAGAGCTTGGGGTACATGTTTGGGTGCTTGTGAAACGATTACTTTACTTACCCATGACCGGGGTCAGCCAGATACTTCTCCAATATCTGGGCTGCTCTCATTCTACTGTGAAAGCTATCGCGAAACGCACAAGCTCTAACGTGTCTGGTATAACAAACAATTTCTCTGCAATGCCATATTTTCATCCCCTCTTAGAAATTGTTCTGGCTAATAAGAAGGTGGAGAGTGAATTGGAAATTCTTTCCTGTAGAAGTGATCGATTCGCTAGCTTCACATAAGCAACTGTCTGCGCTAACGGTCTGTAAAACCTGTATTATGTGCATAACATAACCAGAGCGCTCTCTAGCTGTCGCGTACTATCCATAAAGCTGCTTTCACATCGGACTTGAAACTAATTTTTCGCGTGACAGAATGCATTCAAAGTCAATGCAAAGACAAAAATACACACGTTATGGGTGCGTTAAGCCGCTTTCACACCGCATGCGAAACTAATTTTTTTTGCCGGGAAAATTAGGCAACACTCAAAGTCCATGCAAAGACGCGAATACACGTGTTATGGGTGCGTTAATCCGCTTTCACACCGGACGTGAAACAAATTTTTTGCTCGACAGATTACTTTCAAAGTCAATACAAAGACGGGAATACATGCGTTATGGGCACGTTAAGCTGGTTTCACACCGGACGCGAAACAAATTTTTCGCTCGACAGATTACATTCAAAGTCGATACTAAGACAATACATTGACTTCTAATGTAATCTGTTGCGCAAAAAATTCGTTTCGCATCAGGTCTGAAAGCGGCCATTTTCTGCGAGCAAACTCAGGTCATTCCGATATAAGTAAATCTTTACCATGGGCAATTTCCGAAAAGGCTGTTAAGCTTGGAGCTTTCGCCCCTCTGTCATATATCAGCGCAGAAGCTGTTCGTTTCTTCATGCTAACGACACACCACAGTTATGCACACAAACCAGCAGGTCCTAATACACACCGAAGCAGTCCATAAGCTGTTGGTCCACTTTTAGCTGCTCTTCATTGTTTGTTTTTTCCTATAAACTCAGACCCACCGGATTTCTACGGTCTCCGGTCTACACTTGGGCATGTCGACCTGTTCTACAAATGTGTCTTTATGGGGTGGATTCTAGCTTTCCATGCATCCTAGCTATAGAGTAGAAAAACCGCTGTACTCACCACTGTTGCCGTAGGTAAATAGCAAATTTGAGCTTGAGCTGCCAGACTTTCGCACTGCGTCCTCCACTTTCACCGCTGCGTTTAGTTGAACAAGTTAATTTCATTAGATCTATACACATGTACTGCATTAGATTGCGGAATATCCGTGGCGATTCCTTTTCAGATGGCAGAAGGGTCTCACTTTTCACTCTGGGGAGGCTGACCCGGAAAACTGCGTTCTGCTGCCTTGTCTCGCCCAACTCTGCCCTCCACAGAGCTGGCCAATCAGAAGAAAGTGGGCTCACGAGGAGTGGGGGCCATAGCGGAAGAGCCACCCCAATGAGGCATTTCAGGCAGAGACTACAATGGACTACAAATGGGGGGTTTTTTGAGGATGGCAGTATGAACAAAATAAGGACCCTGTTTTGGACTTTGAAATGATCAGGAGTACTCTAGGGGAGTCCAAAATCAAAATATAACCTTGGAAATATAGCAAAATAGGTCTCCTTTAACTCTGTCATTTGTCACAACTTGGACCATGATCACTGGATCCCGCCCCATTCTGGCGAGGAGCCTGTCTGCGCACTCCAGGAGGTCTCCTTTATGGGCATCGAGCAGGCGATATACCGTACAAGACTCCTTGTCAAGTGAACAGACTATGCTGTCTATAATCCTGTATTTAGAATTAAAACACTTATTGTATCCCTGGACAGAGAGTCGGGGAAACTTTGGATCAGCGATCCTTATGCCACGACCGCTGCCACATCCATAGATTTCTCCTGAGCGCCCTACAGGTCACATTTTTTTATGGATTAATTTAGGTGACAAAGCCTATCAATTTTGGGAGTGGTTGCATTTGGGCGGTATAGAGAATGGATGGATAGATGAACACTAGTGCCACAATTTTTGATGCCCTTGGCAAATTCTATGATTAAAATTAGCTGAAATAAAATCCCAGTCAGATTTAACATTCACCTGTTTGATTAGGACCAACCATGAATTCTCATTTCACTGGGGAGTAAATATGAAGTGACACAAGCCTAATTCCCTCAGTCATTCATCACTATGGGAAAAATCAACGATATTCATCAGTGATTTACCTGCGTAGATCAGGAAACGGAGACAAGATGATCTTTGAACAGTTAAAAATACCCATTTTCAATATCAGTTCAATAATTAACAAGTCTTCAGTGACTGGAGTGTTAAAAATCAGCCTGGAAGAGGACTTGTCACCTTCAGCTGGGGTTTGACTGGCAGGAATAAGAATCTCAGAACTTAAAAACCGTCCAATATTTTTAACTAAACTTGGTGTGCAAATTAATCATATGGCTTCCATAGAAACATTTTGAATTTAGAATTTCAGGGGGTGTGGTTTGTTACCGGGGCAGGTGGAATTTTCATCCTTTCAGTATGTGAGGATTTGCCATTTCCTGATCCAACATTTCCTGTTGTTACTCTAGGGTGCCATTAATTATTGAGGTCATGATACATAAAGTAGGACTCAGATGTGATGGAATCATGTGCACGCCCTGTATCCCACAATGCGCCTGTCTTAGAAAGCCCTTGTTTCTCGCCCTGGAGTCGGTGGTGGGCACGAGCTTGGCGGACTCGCTGGAGTGGCAGGCCGTGGTGAGAGACCGTCTGGAGCTGCTGTCCAATGTGTGCCATAATGCGTCTCTCCGGAACCTCACGCACACCCCCATCAGCAAGTTCGTCCTGGACCGCATCTTTGTCTGCGACAAGCACAAGATTCTCTTCTGCCAGACGCCGAAAGTAGGGAACACGCAGTGGAAGAAGGTCCTGATCGTGCTAAACGGTGAGGGTTAGGGTTATGGGGAACACAGCTGAGGGTTTGGGTTATGGGGAACACTGCTGAGGGTTAGGGTTATGGGGAACACTGCTGAGGGTTAGGGTTATGGGGAACACTGCTGAGGGTTAGGGTTATGGGGAATACTGCTGAGGGTTTGGGTTATGGGGAACACTGCTGAGGGTGTGGGTTATGGGGAACACTGCTGAGGGTGTGGGTTATGGGGAACACTGCTGAGGTTTAGGGTTATGGGGAACACTGCTGAAGGTTTGGGTTATGGGGAACACTGGTGAGGGTTAGGTTTATGGGGAACACTGCTGAGGGTTTGGGTTATGGGGAATACTCCTGAGGGTTAGGTTAATGGGGAACACAGCTGAGGGTTTGGGTTATGGGGAACACTGCTGAGGGTGTGGGTTATGGGGAACACTGCTGAGGGTTAGGGTTATGGGGAACACTGCTGAGGGTTAGGGTTATGGGGAACACTGCTGAGGGTTTGGGTTATGGGGAACACTGCTGAGGGTTTGGGTTATGGGGAACACTGCTGAGGGTGTGGGTTATGGGGAACACTGCTGAGGTTTAGGGTTATGGGGAACACTGGTGAGGGTTAGGGTTATGGGGAACACTGGTGAGGGTTAGGTTTATGGGGAACACTGCTGAAGGTTTGGGTTATGGGGAATACTCCTGAGGGTTAGGTTAATGGGGAACACAGCTGAGGGTTTGGGTTATGGGGAACACTGCTGTGGGTTTGGGTTATGGGGAACACTGCTGAGGGTTTGGGTTATGGGGAATACTCCTGAGGGTTAGGTTAATGGGGAACACAGCTGAGGGTTTGGGTTATGGGGAACACTGCTGAGGGTTTGGGTTATGGGGAACACTGCTGAGGGTTCGGGTTATTGGGAACTCGGGTGAGGGTTTGGGTTATTGGGAACACTAGTGAAGGTAACGGTTATGGGGAACACTGCTGAGGGTTTGGGTTATGGGGAACCCTGCTGAGGGTTAGGGTTATGGGGAACACTGCTGAGGGTTTAGTTTATGGGGAACACTGCTGAGGGTTAGGTTTAGGGGGAACACTGCTGAGGGTTAGGGTTATGGGGATCACTGCTGAGGGTTAGGGTTATGGGGAACACTGCTGAGGGTTTGGGTTATGGGGAACACTGCTGAGGGTTAGGGTTATGGGGAACACTGCTGAGGGTTAGGGTTATGGGGAACACTGCTGAGGGTTTGGGTTATGGGGAACACTGCTGAGGGTTAGGGTTATGGGGAACACTGCTAAGTGTCTGGGTTATGGGGAACACTGCTGAGGGTTAGGGTTATGGAGAACACTGCTGAGGGTTTAGTTTATGGGGAACACTGCTGAGGGTTAGGTTTAGGGGGAACACTGCTGAGGGTTAGGGTTATGGGGAACACTGCTGAGGGTTAGGGTTATGGAGAACACTGCTGAGGGTTTAGTTTATGGGGAACACCGCTGAGGGTTAGGTTTAGGGGGAACACTGCTGAGGGTTAGGGTTATGGGGAACACTGCTGAGGGTTAGGGTTATGGGGAACACTGCTGAGGGTTAGGGTTATGGGGAACACTGCTGAGGGTTTGGGTTATGGGGAACACTGCTTAGGGTTAGGGTTATGGGGAACACTGCTAAGTGTCTGGGTTATGGGGAACACTGCTGAGGGTTAGGGTTATGGAGAACACTGCTGAGCTGGCTGTGCTCCTCGATTTTTCTTTTTCCTTTCCCCACTGTGGCTGATATTGTTTTAGAAATGTTACTCGCCACCCATGCGAATCACTGCTTTGCACATGCCACTTCGCAACGTGAGCTCATTACATATATCTGCCTGCCTTGTCTACTACAAATACAAACTGCAAATTTATTGCTTCCATGCATTCATTTCCGCACCTGCATGTAAGATTGTATCATTTATTTAAGGACAGATATATGTATGTTTATTTTTGTCATACTTGATCAGCAAAACGAAGTCTACATCTGATTCTACTAATACTGATTTAGATAACCACTAACATTTGAACCTACTGTTGTAGAAAATCACCAACATATGAATCTGCTGCAGCCAAAAGTACATTGTAAATAAGTATAGACAAGGCCACTGGAAAGACGAACAAAAGTTGAAAGATGGACATTGAACATCACAGTAAAATGTCATATGAACTCTTATTAAAATCAAGCTATCAGAGATATCTCAAGAAGCACTTATGCTGATTTGGAAAGGTCCAGAGGAGCATCCTCTAGTGCATGCTTGGTTTCCTGTTGCCCTTTAGATTATAAATCTATCTAGCTAGCTAGCTAATGTTAAATAAGGAAAACCTTTGTACATAATTGTCATATGTCAGCGATATGCTTTGGCTTTGCCCTGACTTTACTAATTTAAAAAGCTGTAGTAGGCATGAACTTCTCTGATATGTTTTGCGGTGATTTTGTGCTTCCAAACTGTACTTTCAGATTTTTGAGACGTTAGCTAGCTTGCTAGCGCAAGGGAAATTGCTGCTATGGCTAAGTTGCTAGTGAATTTAGGGCAAAAACCAAATTACAAATTACAAAGATTTTCCTTAAGTAGCTTGAGCTAGCTAGCAATATGGCCATATAATCTGAAGAGTAACATAATATGCGATCGGTTATGTACCTTGTTACACAGGTTACACGCTTTCTACGAAATGTCTCGGCTCGAACTGCCTGCTTGCTCGTCAGATAACAGAAGCTGTTAATCAAGGTTGAAGGAAGTCTTGGGAATTGCAAGTTCGCCCCCCACCCAGAGAGGGGAATCTGGCAACAGCATGGTGCGCTCAGATCAAATGTAATCATTTACGGTGAAAGCATTATTGGAATTCTTTCATCACCATGGTGGAGATCCATAAGAAATCTTTTGCCACAAATAGAGTTCTTTCGCCAATGGCGATGTGGCGAATTGCTAGCACGCACCTAGCCTTAGTCGTCTTTAATAAAGTGTACATTACACTGCTTTTCTTTGTGTGAAGAATCTTGCCCATATGTATTCTTCTGTATAGAATTCTTACTCTGGAGTCTGGATCATTCTACCTTCCATTAGTATGCAGTTCTGTGTTTAGGGTTATAGTGTGCACTACTGGGGTTATAGGCCTGGCTGTGGTTCTTCAGCTATTCTGTGAAGTGTGCTTGTGGTGGTCCCTCCTTATAAAGTTGAGTTGTTTGGAATGGACACTCCATCTTTCCTCAAGATATGGTTCTTTCTTTGCCGGTGATGTTAGGTGCGTTCTCGTCGGTGGAGGACATCCCAGAAAATGTGGTGCATGACCATGAGAAGAATGGCCTGCCTCGCCTCTCGTCTCTGAGCGCGGAGGGAATCCGGGAGAGGTGTGTCCCCCAAGCTCCGCCCCCAACACAGCTCTCTGTGTCTCCATGTTACACCACCATTAAAACAGTCCCCTCAGCCGCCTCCACCCTGTTCCGGAGCTTCCCACTGAACAGAAAGCCAGAGCAACCATAATCATTGTACTTATGCTTGATGTTCAATTTGGCGCAAGGCCTGGATATTCTGGTATACCAGCAGAATTATGTGCCACACTGTGAATCAGGCTCTTTGGCTTTAGTAGTAGAGTAAAAATTTTGGTTTTTACATGAAAGTGTCAAGGCAGACAGGGCACAGGTGTTCACTGGACCAAGGTTTCCTAATCTAATCCTAACGGTGGACTACAGTCACCAAACCGAACCCCAACCTCAACCCTAACGCTGCACCGCAATGACTTCACCTAACCCTTACAGAGGACTCGGGTTACTTAACCCCTTTGCGCTGAAGCCAAATCTGGCTATTTATGCGTTACCTTATTTAAGGCTTTATAATTCAAGATTGCAACTTCGCAGAGAGGAAGTGTATGGCTGCACTGAGTCAAGACACTTAGAATTTCATCTCATTTCAGTTTATTTTCATTATTTTGGTGGAGAAAAATGGCTGCAAACAAAAAAATTCAGCATTCAGCATTGAAGTTTAAAAAAAAAAAAATCCTGAGAATTGAAAAATGGCTGAGGGTTAAAACTATACATTTCTGGGATCATAAACTCCTTGACCACAAGTATAATTCATCTTCGCATTACATTCTAAATTACCTACTCTCTAGGAGCCATATAAGACTGCTATCCAGGTGGCTCCCCAAACTCTATGATCGCTGAAAATGGTGCACTGTCAAATCATGAAATAATCATATATTTAACACAAATCAACTTTGGACGCTTCACTTTTTTTTTTATTTTTTATTTTTCGACTTTAATTTGACCTAATAATTTTCTTGTTTAATTTTGCGTAAGTTTATCAATATAGGTGCAGTTTGACATCAGTGGTCACCAGTAACCTCTCCAAACACAAAACATGCCTTTTCTCCATGATAAAATTTAGAATTTTGTCTAGTTTTCTTCAAAGTCCCGCAAGCCAGCACATATTGTCATAAAAGGAACTGCTTATTTAATGGTCAGAACATTCACCCTGCTACGAAAAGCTAGCAGTTCCCACTTCTGAGCTTACAACCGTTTTTAAACACATTCCACTCCTTATCAGGAACACAAGTATAACTCACTAACTCAGTAATATCTGAAATATACCTTATGTTAACGAAACGGTCTTTCCACTATCTGCAAAAAATCAGGCAATATTCGATCCTAAATTGAACAGAATAGTGCAATGAACGTATTGGGGGGTCTCCCAAAGTGTAGACTACTCGTATTTTAAACGAGCCAGAACCTCGGCATTCCATTTTGTCGAAAACGGTATAAATTCCAAAAAAAGGTACGTTGAGCTAAAAGCTACCACAGTAGGCTTAACCTTTATTCATTGAATCCCTCCTCCAAAGACGGCTGTATCCAGTGGAAGGAACCCTCCAGTCCCGTTTCATTTGGAGCAAGAGGCTCAAAAAAAAAAAGAAGAACGGAGCCGAAACTTAGACTCCTAAGGCCTACCGTCCCAAGTGATAATTTCCATCGACAAATTCCCTACCTCGTTAAATCCCGTAAATGTAACCGAATACTTCAGGCTGGCTTTCAGAGTCTTTTTTTTCAGCTGCACAACTGTGCGCATCCTTAAGAGAATATAGCCCACCTTGTTTTTATGCAAAGGTTGGTATACATTTCTGGTTGTCCAATCCATATCTCTCAGTGTCTGAGGAAAGTTTGTACACTCTGGAATTGGATAAGAAATGAGTCCATCAGTACATCAATGCTGGGGAAGCCTCTTGTGGGCATGAACGGAAAGCGTGCCGAAGTAAATAATTGAGTGACTGGCTATCAACATGAGTGCTAGGAGGATATAAAGGAGCGCTGAATTCGTCAAATGAGGAATCTCCGCATAAATCCACGGTAGGGAATTATGTACTTTTGATATGTGATTCCTACAATTGATAGTAGAATGACAGTATCAATACCATGTTGAATTTTTGCTTCATGAAAAAGGCACAGACGCGGTTAACTCACAAAAAAGTGTTAAGCAATTTAGCAATGGGTGCCAGAACCTATCAAAAGTAGGATACACAAATCAAGAAGGCATAGGCAGCACTCCTAATGCATAAAATAAAATACACAACCCCAATTCCGAAATAGTTGGGATGAAGTGTAAATTGTGAATTAAATCAAAATGCAATGACTTTCAGATCACATGAGCCAATATTTTATTTACAGTAGAACGTAGATAACATTTCAAATGTTGAAACTGAGACATTTTACATTTTTATCCACAAAATGAGCGTATTGCAATTTTTCTGGCCGCAACAGGTCTCCAAAAAGTTGGGACACAGGCAAAAAAGGGCTGAAAAAGCAATTAATATACAAGTGTTTGCCACTAACATGGCAATATCCCCCGCCGCCTCAATTTTATGTGTCCGTACAGACGGACGGATGGAGCCCAATCCTATATCCCTCGCTTTGCGCTAATCGTGCGGCGGGCATCAGGGGTGTAACATGATTTGCTATAAAAGGGATGCCTTAAAGAGGCTGAGTCTCTCAGAAGTAAAGATGGCCAGAGACTCTCCAACCTGTGAAGGCTTGGGTAAAAAAAATTGTGCAATACTTTTATAATTCATTGTCAAATAGCAAAGGCATTGAAGGTCTCATCATCGACAGTGCATAACATCATAAAAAGATGCAGAGAAACTGGAAAGATCTCTGTGCGTAGGGGACAAGGCTGAAGATCTTGAAGATCCTGAAGATCCTCAGGCCCTCAGACGCCACTGCATCAATCGCCGGCATGATTCTGTCATTGACATCACTAAATGGGCGCAGGAATACTTCAAGAAACCACTGTCTGTAAACACAGTCCGTCGTGCCATCCACAGATGCCACCTAAAACTCTATCATGCAAAAAGGAAGCCATTGTTGAGCATGATCCAGAAGCGCCGCCCTGTTCTGTGGGCCAAGGTAATTTAAAATGGACTGTTGCAAAGTGGAAAAGTGTCCTGTGGTCAGACGAGTCCACATTTTCACATTCTTGTTGGAAATCATGGGCGTCGTGTCCCTGGGCTAAAGAGTAGAAAGGCCACCCCTCCTGTTATCAGCATTCAGTTCAAAAGCCAGCATCTCTTATGGTATGGGGATGCATTAGTGCATATGGTCTGGGACACCTGCATGTTTTAAAAAGCACCATGAATGCTGAAAGGTATATAAATGAAAGGTATATAAAGCTTTGTCCCTACTATTTCGGAATTGGGGTTGTACTTTATTGCCACACCAAGATGTTTCAGGTTGTACCTTTCCTTGGCATGTATTGCAAGCAAGATCAGTTGGCACTGGTGTGTTTTATTGACACAGGTGTGTTTTATAGGCACAAGTGTGTTTTATAGGTACAGGTGTGTTTTATAGGCACAGGTGTGTTTTAGAGGCGCATGTGTGTTTTAGAGGCGCATGTGTGTTTTATTGGCGCATGTGTGTTTTATTGGTACAGGTGTGTTTTACTGGCACAGGTGTGTTTTATTGGCACAGGTGTGTTTTATAGGCACAGGTGTGTTTTATTGGTACAGGTGTGTTTTATAGGCACAGGTGTGTTTTATTGAGGTGTGTTTTATTGGTACAGGTGTGTTTTATAGGCACAGGTGTGTTTTACAGGTACAGGTGTGTTTTCTAGGCACAGGTGTTTTTTAAAGGCACAGGTGTGTTTTATATTCAAAGGTGTTTTATAGGCACAGGTGTGTTTTATTGGCACAGGTGTGTTTTATAGTTACAGGTGTGTTTTATATGCACAGGTGTGTTTTATAGGCACATGTAAGCAACTCTATGAATGCTTCTGTCTGTCCGTCCGTCCGTCCGTCTGTCTGTGACACCATTTTCACCATGTCCCTGTCATCGTATCATCATGAAATTTTCAGGAGTTTTTGACCTTCACCAAAGTGATGTCCATGCACAAGGTCGAGGTCAAAGGTCAAGTTCACAGAGGTCACGACCTTGTTTGCGGGTTTTCGCACTGTAACTCCAGTTAGAATTCATGGATCGCTATGAAATTTTGGAAATGGCTTCTAGGCATAAAGGAGGTGTTCCCTATTGTTTTTCAAGGTCATCCGTCAAATCCCAAGGTCACACAGGTAAAAAAGTGACAATTTTGCTTGATTTAATTTAATTTAATTTATTAAGCTTTGACAGAAGTCAGGAATGATCGCACAGGTGGCAAGGCACCTATTGTGAGGCAATCATCCCACAGCATGTACAGACAACTGAACAATGAGAAGGAAAAAAAAAAAAATGTATTTTATATATATATATAAATACATATACATACACACAACATACATATATATATATATACATACATACACACATACATATACACATATACATATATATATTTACATACACATACACACATACATATATATATATACACATACAAAGATACACGCATAGTAATAATAAAATAAGACAGTTTATCAGCAAGTGTAAGTGACATCAGAGGGACAGATGTCAACGTGAACAATGACATTTGCCAACCCATGTACATGAATCATCAGAAGAAAAATAGTTGTTGAACTTTTCTTTATAAAAATGAAATAGCTTCGATTTAAAAGTAGCTGTAGTATCAGAAATTTGATAGAGGTGACTGGCATTCCACAAATAAAATAATCTGTTAAAATATGAATGGCGAAAAGTTTCAGTCCTAAATTTTGGAATTTTCATTAAAAATGTCTCCTCATTTTGAAATGAAACAAAATGGTTGTAGTTGATGTCATATTCCCCCTTCAAGCATTTGCACAAGAATACACAATCAAATATGTCACGTCTGTAGCCCAGCGGTAAAAGATCAAGCTTCATTAGTCAGGCTTTATAATTGCTATCAACACAATCATTATAACCAAGAATGTACTTAGTGGCTCTCCGTTGCACACCTTCAATATGAAGGAGAGATTTTTTTGATGATACGGCCCAAGATTGGGTGGAGTATTCTAAAAGAATTAATGAATTAATTAATGAAAATCTATCATTTGGTAACTTGTTTAAAAGAGCTCCCCAACCAAAAGTAGTGTGAGGAAGAGACCTGGTGAACTGGCCAGAGGTTCGGGGCCCTGTGTGGCCCAATTTGACTGAAGAGCTTCTGTAACTGCTGAAAGGGTTAATGCTGGTTGTGATTGAGGTGTCAGGACGCAGAGCACCGCAGTTTGTTTTGTGTTGGGCTGCACAGCAGCAGACTGGTCAGAGCACCCATACTGACCCCTGTCCTCTGCTGAAAGGGCCTGCAATGGGCATGTGAGCATCAGAACTGGACTATAGAGCAGGGTTCCCATACAGCAGGGTTCCCCTGGGTTCTGAAAAATATTCTTCACTTTCTCCCTCGAGAAATAAATTCTTCACTTTATCTTAGTCGTCATTTTTTTATTCATCCCTCATGGACTTTGAAGAGCCATCAAAGCGGACAAAGTGCTTGCGGCAGGAACAAGGTCAAACCTCAGATATTTGCGTTATGACAGGTCTCTCCTGATACTTTCGATTGTATATATAGTTTTGGGTCCATTTAAGTCTAACCTCTAATAATGGGGACCCTGTGGACCATAAAAGCTAAATTAAAACCTACGAAAAAAGAGTCTAAAGCCTCTGGTAGTGGAAAAAAGTAAAAATTCTTTATTAAATGGCTAATGCATCGGCAGGATTAAAAAGCGCACCTACGCATTACGGCCACTCAGGCCTTCGTCAGGGCGACTAACCCGTTTGTAAATCAAAGCTCCATTCATATAGATTAGGAAAGGAAATGACATCATGAGAAAACAGGTAAAACAGGATATATGAAACATGATAAACAACAATAAAGGACACAATATTACACATATTAAGGGCAAGGAAAAATAACATAAGAAAAACTCACATAAACGTGTGTCCCACCCAGAAACACAAACAAACATTATAAAAATGCAGAATAGTCTATTTCTGCATTTAAACCTGGAAACTCCATGGCCTTGAGCTGGAAAATCCAAAACGTCTCCCGTTGTAGGAGACGTTATAGATGATCATCCCCCTCTGAGATCTGGGTACCACCTCTTCAAAGAATTAGATTTAGATAGATTTAAATTTAGATAGACTGCATTGATTGCCTTTCCCACAAGGGTAGTTGTCGAAGGGTTTGAAAAGCCAAGTGGGTGTGGTTTTGGGTGCCCAATCACTATGTCCCAATTTATCTTTCAGGGAGGGAGCCTGCTGGGGGCTCTGCGAAAACAGCGTTTAAAGTGGAGTCACTCTCAATAATACTCCTGTTGTGTTTCATTACGTCCCTGATGTGAGCTGCCTCTCGACTATATTGTGTGACAAAATAAACTTGTTTGGATTTTTTGAGCTTACGTGACTGCTTTAAAAGACTCTCTCTCTCTCCAATGATTTAGCATTTTTAAGAGCCCGATTTAACAGACTAGACTTATGTCCCCATTGCTGAAAACGAGCAGCATCTGCCTTCTCGTCAAAATCATCCTCTTCATCACATAAAAGACGAAGCCTTTGAAATTGTCCAGAAGGTTTGCTGTTAATCAAACCAGGTGGATGAAAACTGTCTGCCCTGACAATAGTATTGTGGTCTGTGCTCTTTCTAAAAATAGTGGTGTGGAGTTGACCGTTTTCAGTTTATGAAATTTTCAAATGTATATTAGTTCTGCTGTACTCTCAACCTTAAACCTTAGCTCAACCATAGATTCTGATTTTTTTATGATGTGTTTCTGGGTGGGACACGTTTATGTGAGTTTTTCTTATGTTATTTTTCCTTGCCCTTAATATTTGTGATATTGTGTGCTTTATTGTTGTTTATCATGTTTCATATATCCTGTTTACCTGTTTTTGCTTTTTGATGTCATTTCCTTTCCTAATCTATATGAATGGAGCCTTGATTCACAAACAGGTTAGTCGCCCTGACGAAGGCCTGTACGGCCGTAATGCGTAGGTGCGCTTTATAATCTTGCCTATGCATTAGCCATTTAATAAAGAATTTTTTACTTTTTTCACTACCAGAGGCCTTAGACTTTTTTCCTATTTTTGTGACATTCTTTGCCCCTCGCCTAAGAGCACCTGGTACTGCGATTGTGATTTTCTACCCAAGACTGGGTGAGGGTTGGGCTGTATGTGTTGGGGTGAGGGTGAGGGTTGGGCTGTGAGTGTTGGGGTGAGGGTGAGGGTTGGGCTGTGAGTGTTGGGGTGAGGGTTAGGGTTGGGCTGTATGTGTTGAGGTGAGGGTTAGTGTCGGGCTGCATGTGTTGGGGTGAGGGTTAGGATTGGGCTGTGAGTGTTGGGGTGAGGGTTAGGGTTGGGCTGTGAGTGTTGAAATGAGGGTTAGGGTTGGGCTGTGAGTGTTGGGGTGAGGGTTATGATTGGGCTGTGAGTGATGGGGGGTTAGGGTTGAGCTGCGAGTGTTGGGGTGAGGGTTAGGGTTGGGCTGTGTGTGTTGGGGTGAGGGTTAGGGTTGGGCTGTGTGTGTTGGGGTGAGGGTTAAGGTTGGGCTGTATGTGTTGGGGTGAGGGTTAGGGTTGGGCTGTGAGTGTTGAAGTGAGGGTTAGGGTTGGGCTGTGAGTGTTGGGGTGAGGGTTAGGATTGGGCTGTGAGTGATGGGGGGTTAGGGTTGAGCTGCGAGTGTTGGGGTGAGGGTTAGGGTTGGGCTGTGTGTGTTGGGGTGAGGGTTAGGGTTGGGCTGTGTGTGTTGGGGTGAGGGTTAAGGTTGGGCTGTATGTGTTGGGGTGAGGGTTAGGGTTGGGCTGCATGTGTTGGGGTGAGGGTTAGGGTTGGGCTGCATGTGTTGGGGTGAGGGTTAGGGTTGGGCTGTATGTGTTGGGGTGAGGGTTAGGGTTGGGCTGTGTGTCTTGGGGTGAGGGTTAGGGTTGGGCTGTGTTTGTTGGGGTGAGGATTAGGGTTGGGCTGTGTATGTTGGAGTGAGGGTTTGGGTTGGGCTGCATGTGTTGGGGTGAGGGTTAGGGTTGGGCTGCATGTGTTGGGGTGAGGGTTAGGGTTGGGCTGTATGTGTTGGGGTGAGGGTTAGGGTTGGGCTGTGTGTCTTGGGGTGAGGGTTAGGGTTGGGCTGTGTTTGTTGGGGTGAGGATTAGGGTTGGGCTGTGTATGTTGGAGTGAGGGTTTGGGTTGGGCTGCATGTGTTGGGGTGAGGGTTAGGGTTGGGCTGTATGTGTTGGGGTGAGGGTTAGGGTTGGGCTGTGTGTCTTGGGGTGAGGGTTAGGGTTGGGCTGTGTGTGTTGGGGTGAGGGTCAGGGTTGGGCTGTGTGTCTTGGGGTGAGGGTTAGGGTTGGGCTGTGTTTGTTGGAATGAGGGTTAGGGTTGGGCTGTGTGTGTTGGGGTGAGGGTGAGGGTTGGGCTGTATGTGTTGGGGTGAGGGTGAGGGTTGGGCTGCTTATGTTGGGGTGAGGGTTAGGGTTGTGCTGCATGTGTTGAGGTGAGGGTTCGGGTCGGGCTGTGTGTGTTGGGGTGAGGGATAGTGTTGGGCTGCATGTGTTTGGGTGAGGGTTAGGGTTGGGCTGCATGTGTTGAGGTGAGGGTTAGGGTTGTGCTCTGTGTGTTGGGGTGAGGGTTATGGTTGGGCTGTGTGTGTTGAGGTGTGGGGTAGGGTTGGGCTCTGTGTTGGAGTGAGGGTAAGGATTGGGCTGCATTTGTTGAGGTGAGGGTTTGGGTTGGACTCTATGTTTTGAGGTGAGGGTTAGGGTTGGGCTGCATGTGTTGGGGTGAGGGTTAGGGTTGGGCTGCATGTGTTGAGGTGAGGGTTAGGGTTGGGCTGTGTGTGTTGGGGTGAGGGTTAGGGTTGGGCTGTGTATGTTAGAGTGAGGGTTTGGGTTGGGCGGCATGTGTTGGGGTGAGGGTTAGGATTGGGCTGCGTGTGTTGGGGTGAGTGTAAGGGTTCGGCTGTGTGTGTTGGAGTGAGGGTTAGGTTTTGGCTGCATGTGTTGGGGTGAGGGTTAGGGTTGGGCTACATGTGTTGAGGTGAGGGTTAGGATTGGGCTGCATGTGTTGAGGTGAGGGGTAGGGTTGGGCTCTGTGTGTTGGGGTGAGGGTAAGGGTTGGGCTGCATGTGTTGAGGTGAGGGTTAGGGTTGGGCTGCGCGTGTTGAGGTGAGGGGTAGGGTTGGGCTATATGTGTTGGGTTGAGGGAAAGGGTTGGGCTGTATGTGTTGAGGTGAGGGTTAGGATTGGACTGTATGTGTTGGGGTGAGAGTGAGGGTTGGGCTGCTTATGTTGGGGTGAGGGTTAGGGTTGGGCTGCATTCGTTGAGGTGAGGGTTAGGGTTGGGCTGTGTGTGTTGGGGTGAGGGTTACTGTTGGGCTGTGTGTTGGGTGAGGGTTACGGTTGGGCTGTATGTGTTGGGGTGAGGGTTTGGATTGGGCTGCATGTGTTTGGAGTTAGGTTTAGGGTTGGGCTGTGTGTGTTGGGGTGAGGGTTAGTGTTGGGCTTTGTGTGTTGGGGTGAGGGTTTGGTTTGGGCTGTGTATGTTAGAGTGAGGTTTTGGGTTGGGCTGCATGTGTTTGGGTGAGGGTTAGGGTTGGGCTGCGTGTGTTGGGGTGAGGGTAAGGGTTGGGCTGTGTGTGTTGGAGTGAGGGTTAGGTTTTCGCTGCATGTGTTGGGGTGAGGGTTAGGGTTCCGCTGCATGTGTTGAGGTGAGGGTTAGGGTTGGGCCGTGTGTGTTGGGGTTAGGGGTAGTGTTGGACTGCATGTGTTTGGGTGAGGGTTAGGGTTGGGCTGCATGTGTTGAGGTGATCGGTAGGGTTGGGCTCTGTGTGTTGGGGTGAGGGTAAGGGTTGAGCTGCATGTATTGAGGTGAGGGTAAGGGTTGGGCTGCGTGTGTTGAGGTGAGGGGTAGGGTTGGGCTCTGTGTGTTGGGGTGAGGGTAAGGGTTGGGCTGGTTGTGTTGAGGTGAGGGTTAGAGTTGGGCTCAGTGTGTTGAGGTGAGGGTTGGGGTTGGGCTGTGTGTGTTGGGGTGAGGGTTAGGGTTGGGCTGCATGTGTTGAGGTGAGGGTTAGGGTTGTGCTCTGTGTGTTGGGGTGAGGGTTAGGGTTGGGCTGCGTGTGTTGAGGTGAGGGGTAGGGTTGGGCTCTGTGTGTTGGGGTGAGGGTAATGGTTGGGCTGTATGTGTTGAGGTGAGGGTTAGAGTTGGGCTCAGTGTGTTGTGTTGAGGTGAGGGTTGGAGTTGGGCTGTGTGTGTTGGGGTGAGGGTTTGGGTTGGGCTGCATGTGTTGAGGTGAGGGTTAGGGTTGTGCTCTGTGTGTTGGGGTGAGGCTTATGGTTGGGCTGTGTGTTCTGAGGTGAGGGGTAGGGATGGGCTGCATGTGTTGGAGTGAGGGTAATGGTTGGGCTGCATGTGTTGCGGTGAGGGTTAGGGTTGGGCTGTATGTGTTGAGGTGAGGGTTAGGGTTGGGCTGCATGTGTTGGGGTGAGGGTTAGGGTTGTGCTGTGAGTGTTGGGGTGAGGGTTAGGGTTTGGCTGTGAGTGTTGGGGTGAGGGTTATGGTTGGGCTGTGAGTGTTGAGGTGAGGGTTAGGATTGGGCTGCATGTGTTGGGGTCAGGGTTAGGGTTGGGCTGCGTATGTTGGGGTGAGGGTTAGGGTTGGGCTCTGTGTGTTGGAGTGAGGGTTTGGTTTGGGCTGCATGTGTTGGGATGAGGGTTAGGATTGGGCTGCATGTGTTGAGGTGAGGGTTAGGATTGGGCTGTATGTGTTGGGGTGAGGGTGATGGTTGGGCTGTTTATGTTGGGGTGAGGGTTAGGGTTGGGCTGTGAGTGTTGGGGTGAGGGTAAGGGTTGGGCTGTGAGTGTTGGGGTGAGGGTGATGGTTGGGCTGCTTATGTTGAGGTGAGGGTTAGGGTTGTGCTCTGTGTGTTGGGGTGAGGCTTATGGTTGGGCTGTGTGTTCTGAGGTGAGGGGTAGGGTTGGGCTCTGTGTGTTGGTGTGAGGGTAATGGTTGGGCTGCATGTGTTGCGGTGAGGGTTAGGGTTGGGCTGTATGTGTTGGGGTGAGGGTTAGGGTTGGGCTCTGAGTGTTGGGGTGAGGGTTATGGTTGGGCTGTGAGTGTTGGGGTGAGGGTTAGGATTGGGCTGCATGTGTTGGGGTCAGGGTTAGGGTTGGGCTGCGCGTGTTGGGGTCAGGGTTAGGGTTGGGCTGCGCGTGTTGGGGTCAGGGTTAGGGTTGGGCTGCGCGTGTTGGGGTGAGGGTTAGGGTTGGGCTGTGTGTGTTGGAGTGAGGGTTTGGTTTGGGCTGCATGTGTTGGGATGAGGGTTAGGATTGGGCTGCATGTGTTGAGGTGAGGGTTAGGATTGGGCTGTATGTTTTGTGGTGAGGGTGATGGTTGGGCTGCTTATGTTGGGGTGAGGGTTAGGGTTGGGCTGCATGTGTTGAGGTGAGGGTTAGGGTTGGGCTGTGAGTGTTGGGGTGAGGGTTAGGGTTGGGCTGTGAGTGTTGGGGTGAGGGTTAGAGTTGGGCTGTGTGTGTTGGGGTGAGGGTTAGGGTTGGGCTGTGAGTGTTGGGGTGAGGGTTAGGGTTGGGCTGTATTTGTTGGGGTGAGGGTTAGGGTTGTGCTGCATGTGTTTGGGTGAGTGTTGGGGGGTATTGGGTTCGAGCTCATGTGGTCTTTCTTCTTTCCAGACTCAGCTCATATTTTAAGTTCTTCATCGTTCGCGACCCCTTTGAGAGGCTCATCTCCGCCTTCAAGGACAAGTTTGTGCAGAATCCGCGATTCGAGCCCTGGTACAAGCACGACATCGCCCCTGCCATCATTCGCAAATATCGTCGTACCCAGCGCGAGGGCGCCCCTGGTCTGCGATTCGAAGACTTTGTGCGTTACCTTGGTGACCCAGGACGGCGACGCCTGGACCGACAGTTTGGGGACCATGTGATCCACTGGCTGAGTTTTGCGGAGCTGTGCGCCCCGTGTGAGATTCAGTACAGCACTGTTGGACATCACGAGACCCTGGAGCATGATGCGCCCTTCATCCTGCGAGCTGCCCGAATCCACCGCCTCGTGTCCTATCCCACAATCCCTCCTGGCATCACGCGCTACAACCGCACCAAGGTGGAGAGATACTTCAGCGGGATCAGCAGGCGCGACGTCCACCGTCTCTACGCCCGTTACCAGGGAGATTTCAGCCTTTTTGGCTACCAGCGCCCAGACTTCCTGCTGGACTGACGACTCGGAGAACCGCTAAACTATTAAAAACTCATGACTGACTCATTCATACCTCTCTTTCAGCTCACATATTCCTTTAATCTTTCTCTCTTTACCAGAGGGAGAGAAAGGGAGAGAGAGATCTACAGATGAAGAGAGAGAAGGTGAAGGGGCGAAAGGAAGGGAGTGGGTAGGTTAGAGAGAGGGACAGTCAAAAGCCACACATGATCATGTGACTTGGTAAAGAGCCCTGTTGTAGAAGGTGAGCTGGCCTCTGATTGGCGCGGGAGATGATTTCAGGTGTGGGCGTCTGCTCTCTGCCTGTCCCCACATCGCCGCGCGCAAATATTTTGGCAGGTGAAATCAGCTATGGACTCGTGGGAAGTCTTAACCATGGACATCAAGTAAAATTTTAGCCATGGAAATCATGTCAAGTTTAGCCAGAGAAAGCAGGTAAAGTTTTAGCCACAGACGGCCTCTATGTTGCCAGACATTTTCAGAGGAGCGAAAGTCTCCGCATAAATAATAACATTAATAATGAGGATGTAATGCAGTGACTGTAATACTCCTTTAAAAGGGTTTGTACGCTGCTGGAATGTCCTTTGACGACTAATGTAACGAGCTAAAGCAGCAGCCCTCTGCCACTCAGCTCTGTCTGCATGGAGGGGTGGAGCCAGGTAATGCAGAGTGCTGCTGATTGGCTGTTTCCTCGCCCTAATAAACTGGAAGGAGAACTCCAGAAATCATAATTCTTTAAGCAAGGAATCTCTGTCTGTCTGTCTGTTTGTCTGTCTGAATGTATGTATATATATATATATATGTTTACAGGTGCCTGCTTTGCGTAACTTGAAAATCGTTCACCTGATCGTCTTCAGACTAAGTGGGTGTATTGCGGTGGATCAGAGGGAGCGCCGTGTCGAGTTGAATTTTGTTTGGCTGGGTGATTATCGAGCAGTCGTCACCAACACAATGCAAACAGCAACTGAACAGGTGCTACACTCTACAAGACAACCAGCAACTGAACGGGTCTAGCACTCTACACACAGTCACCACGATGATAATAACCCTGACCTCCTTCAGGAAATACTAACCATGTCCATCTTCACAGGATAATAACCCTGACCTTCCTCAGGAAATACTAACCATGTCCATCTTCACAGGATAATTAGCCTGACATCTTTGGCGTGATAATTACCCTGACCTCCTTTACGCAATAATTACCCTGACCTCCTCCACAGGACTGGCTGTGACGGTAAATCTCAGCTGCCCCCGCCCCAGCCCCCAACCGGGTCAGTAATGAAGCCAGATCCTGGCGCTATGAGCCTTGTGATTGGTCATCAGAGGTTTGATGTTTGGTGAATCTGGGCTGATCACCTGAGGACTGCCGTTATGAGCCAGTGTCTCCCAGTAACCTCACCTTTCGATGCTTCGTTACCTAATGCCACGGATTACCGGACTGATGCCCGACTTACTGGAGCTATGACTTGCGTGTAGAATGATGGTCCGGCTTATCTTAGGTGACGTTATTATTTTATGACCATTGTCATTATTGCTTTATTTTCTCAGGATTAATTACACTGCTACAGATATGCCAAAACGAGAAATGGAAGTCAGAGACAGTTTTGAATTTTGTGCATTTATCTGGATTTTTGCTGTCCTTAAAATGTCACATCCATTGGGCAACCAGAAACAATCACTGCCTGATCGCAACCCTGCGTTAGAAGGTGAGATGAAAGCAGACCTTCGATATCTCTGACGACAGGCCGCTGCACGTGGGAGATTCCAGCCCAAGAGTCAGGAAAAAACATTTTCCCAAGGATATCTTGTGCAACGGAAAATAAGACCATCCTTTTTCCAGAATGCGTGACATATTATTATTATTAATAATAATAATAATAATAATATGTGAGTGTACCGCTCGACGCTTTACACACCCGTTACTGTGAAACTGATGTCACTGCCTCCCGGATCTTTGAAAGCACGAGAGCATTCGTTCACGTTTTTCCGACTCCTGTCTTTTCTCTGTTCTTTACTCTTTTTCCGCTCCCTGAAGGACAGAGATGGGTGCAGGAGAGGGAAGGATTAGACCAACAGATGAGAGCCCTGCAGTGTACTTTTATTCCACCAGGGGGAATCAGTCAGCTATGTAGAAATGATCTTTAAAATAATGGCACTTTTCCACTACATGGTACCGGCTGTACTCTACTCTACCCTACTCTAGACTACTCTACTCGGCACCGGGTACTTTTTTGAGGATGCTTTATCATTAGAGGATAGCACCGCCTCCGTGGTACCTCCTTGTCTTCGCGACACAACATGTTACTGCTGCGACGGCATCCTCAGTTATA
Source organism: Gymnothorax reevesii (assembly GCA_029721435.1). NCBI lineage: Eukaryota > Metazoa > Chordata > Actinopteri > Anguilliformes > Muraenidae > Gymnothorax > Gymnothorax reevesii. Next base: position 57,719,394 of record CM056590.1, read on the forward strand.
TCAAGTTTACTTGTATTCCATCGATTTTGTTAAATATTTATGTGTATAAATCAGGGCACGCGCACTACCGTCATCACGTTATGGCACTAAAGTTCGTGAGTGTTTAATTGTAATTTCTGACATCATGGAATCACCACACACCGAGGATGTTAATTTACATTTTTCCTTCGTAACGAAGAAGCAAATGACACATGACAAAACAATAATTATTACACTCGTTGCATCAAAATTTCTTTGTTTTGCTGTCACTTTGACTGAGCAACCATAAGAGTACATCAACAAAATATACGAAGTAAAAAAAGAAACTTCACACTCGTTTGGAGGTCGATAAGTTGAACAAACAAGGAAAGAGGTTTTAAATAACTATTTTAGTCCATTCTGTACCCATTAAGGACGGTGCACCAGAAAGTCATGTTCATAGTGTGACCACTTCCACCGGAAATGCTATGGAAATGTAAGGGAATTAAAAATTAAGTAACAACTTGATGAAAGCATGTCAACAGCGCGTATGCCCTCCATGAGCGTTCACAACTGCGACGCAACGTCTCTTCATGGATTGAATGATGCATCTGAACAGAGCTTGGGGGATGCGTCGCCAAAATTGTACCAACATGGCACCAAGTTCCTGCAAATTCTGTGGAGGGCTCCTTATTTGACGGAGTCGTCTGCCCAACGCATCCCATACATGTTCTATGGGATTACAGTCGGGAGACCTTGAAGGCCACACCATGACATTGATGCCAGCGCTTCGAAGAACATTCCTTGTTTAATTGGCCGTATGAGGTCTGGCAGTATCGTGTTGGAATGTCAGACCTGGGCCATGAGCTGCCATGAATGGCAAAAGCTCTGGAATGAGCACTTGATCTCTGTATCCTGCAGCAGTTAGGTTTCCTTGAACGACAATCAGTCGGGAACGGGCATGACCATTAAAGGCACCCCAAACCATTGCACTACCGCCCCCAAAATTGTCCACTTCTTGCACACAACACTGGGCATTGCGTTCACCGCGCCTCCTCCAAACTCTAACTCTCCCATCACCGAAGTGCAAAGTGAATCTGGATTCGTCACTAAAAACGACCCTATTCCAATCACGCTGAGTCCATCTCAGATGTCGTTGTGCCCAGAGAAGCCATTGACGTCAGTGTAACTGGATTAAAATTGGTCCCCGATATGGTGGAAGTGCATGGAGACGAGCACTGTGCAGGCGATTACGTATGGTTTGGGCAGTCACACGACCTCTAAACAATTCACTCCTAGTGGACGTTGCAGTGAGAAATCGATTATGCTAATAGCCTAAGACACTTTGTCTGTCTTCTGCTTGTGTCGTCACATGTGGTCTACCCGAACAAGGTCGGTCTGCTGTGGTGCCAGTTTGTTGGAAACGTGTCCAAAGATCATGGATAGTCCGTCGACTGCATCCCATAACCCTGGCCACGTCAGTGACTGACGTTCCCGTATTCAGCATTCCAATGGCACGTTGACGTTTAATGTTTGACAGTCGTGGCATTGCAAATCAACGGATAATTGACTGTAAGAACTGGTTTTTCCGAGATGTCGCTCTACCGTGCTAACGTGGACTCAATTGCACGTGTCTCATAAGGTCATGTGACTAGGAACACGAGAAAACATGCTTTTGCCTTGATGTATGCTCGCACGAGCTGCATGCTTGTGTGCGTCGGAGTTGCTGTGTGTCATGATGTCTTTGACAACGCATTTACCCCTAATGATTATGATAATAACTTGTGTATTAAGTTTCAAGACAATATTTAGATATTTGTGAGTGTAAAGTTTCTTTTTGACTGAGTATGGCTAACTTGCGTTTCTTTTGTTGCTCAGTATAATATAAGTCAATGAAAATAATATCTGCGCTTATCTAACTCCAATGAGATGTCCCGAGTTCGACTACGGAATCGTCTTTCACAGTGACGATTCTCTCTGACCAATCAGTGGACATCAATGTTGCACGTCACATTTTAGTACCAACTAGTACCTGGTCGGCCGTTTTTTGGAACCCCAGGAGAGCAGGTACCAGAAAAAGACCCTACTAGTACCAGGTACTTTTTATGCCCCCGCCTCGAAAGAGGAAGGGGGGATTATGTCGACGCCATGTCCGTACGTCGTTCGTCCGTCCGTCCGTCGTCCGTAAACTTTTCGTTTCCGTGGGATAACTATAGAATCCCTCATCCGATTGATGCCATTTCTTGATGGCGTATTCGGGGTGGCTAGAGGAAGATTCCTTTCGAAAACCAGCGTCGTGCTATCTCGATATGCCCTTGATGAACATACAGGCGGGGGCATATGCCACGCTCTGCGTTGCTCTTGTTCCTTAATGGAAAAGCAAAAAAGGCGGGTAGAGCAGAGCTGGTTCCGTGTAGTGGAAATGCGCCATTAGATGTGTCTTCACCAAACGAAATGCTGTGCGGTTTGATTTAAAAATGAACCACACAGCTGCCGAACTCAGTTGTGGAGGACCAGTGTGCTGATTTCTGATCCTACCACAGTGGACAGTTCATAATTGAGCAGTTCGCTCTTGCAGTATTCATGTTTACCTGGATTATTTACCCTTTTAGGCCACATTTCTCAAGTAGCCATGAATGCCATAGAGAATGGAAATGCAGTATTCTTACTGTGCAGTTTTGCACATTTTTAACTGATGAGATTCAAGAATTAATTGGCTTTAATTGATGACACTGAGCATGTTAACATGTACAGCAATAATTTGGTATTAACCTGATTTAGACAATTTCCCAAATATGACACTGAAGAGCATGTTCTGATCATCATAGTAACAGCATAGTCGTAACGGCAACAAGAATGCCTTGTTGTCGCTGTATCTACTGAAGGAGTGGAGGATTTTCACTAAATCAGACTTGGCTGTGCTGACTAGCATGACTACTGAGAGGCGCTCCGTGTAAAGCTGCATTTCTGGCATTTTAATGCGAGTAGGTGTGTGTGTGTGTGTGTGTGTGCACACGTGTGTCTGTGTTTGTGCATGAGTTCACTCCTAAATGTGCATATTACTGTGTGAGGGAGAACACCACCCTGTCTCTCTCACACTAACCCAACACCACCCTGTCTCACTCACACTAAACCTACACCACCCTGTCTCTCTCACACTAACCCTACACCACCCTGTCTCTCTCACACTAACCCTACACCACCCTGTCTCACTCACACTAAACCTACACCACCCTGTCTCTCTCACACTAACCCTATACCACCCTGATTCTCTCACACTAACCCTACACCACCCTGTCTCTCTCACACTAACCCTATACCACCCTGATTCTCTCACACTAACCCTACACCACCCTCTCTCTCTCACACTAACCCTATACCACCCTGATTCTCTCACACTAACCCTACACCACCCTCTCTCTCTCACACTAACCCTATACGACCCTGATTCTCTCACACTAACCCTACACCACCCTCTCTCTCTTACACTAACCCTGCGCCACCCTGTCTCTCTCACACTAACCCTACACCACCCTGTCTCTCTCACACTAAACCTACAGCACCCTGTCTCTCTCACACTAACCCTACACCACCCTGTCTCTCTCACACTAACCCTACACCACCCTCTCTCTCATACTAACCCTACACCACCCTGTCTCTCACACTAACCATACACAACCCTCTCTCACTCACACCAACCCTACACCACACTGTCTCTCTCACACTAACCCTTCACCACCCTGTCTCACTCACACTAACCCTACAGTGTCCTGTCTCACTCAAACTGGCCCTAAACCAACCTGTCTCTCTCATACTGACCCTACACCACCCTGTCTCTCTCACACTAACCATACACCACCATGTCTCTCTCACGCTAACCCTACACCACCCTGTCTCTCTCACACTAACCCTACTTCACCCTGTCTCTCTCACACTAACCCTAGTCAACCCTGTCTCTCTCACACTAAACCTACTCCACCCTGTCTCTCTCACACTAAGCCTACTCCACCATTACTCTCGCACTAACCCTACTCCACCCTGTCTCTCTTACACTAACTGTAACCCACCCTGTCTCTCTCACACCAAACCTACTCCACCCTGGCTCTCTCACACCAACCCTAACCAACCCTGTCTCTCTCACACTAAACCTCCTCCCCCCTGTCTCTCTCACACTAAGCCTACTCCACCATGACTCTCGCACTAACCCTACTCCACCCTGTCTCTCTTACACTAACCGTAACCCACCCTGTCTCTCTCACACTAACCATACACCACCCTGTCTCTCACACTAACCCTAGTCAACCCTTTCTCTCTCACACTAACCCTAGTCAACCCTGTCTCTCTCACACTAAACCTACTCCACCCTGTCTCTCTCACACTAAGCCTACTCCACCATTACTCTCGCACTAACCCTACTCCACCCTGTCTCTCTTACACTAACTGTAACCCACCCTGTCTCTCTCACACTAACCATACACCACCCTGTTTCTCGCACTAACCCTAGTCAACCCTGTCTCTCTCACACAAAACCTACTCAACCCTGTCTCTCTCACACTAAACCTACTCCACCCTGTCTCTCTCACACTAACCCTAGTCAACCCTGTCTCTCTCACACTAAACCTACTCCACCCTGTCTCTCTCACACTAAGCCTACTCCACCATTACTCTCGCACTAACCCTACTCCACCCTGTCTCTCTTACACTAACCGTAACCCACCCTGTCTCTCTCACACTAACCATACACCACCCCTCTCTCTCACACTAACTCTACTCCACCCTGTCTCTCTCACACTAAGCCTACTCCACCATTACTCTCGCACTAACCCTACTCCACCCTGTCTCTCTTACACTAACCGTAACCCACCCTGTCTCTCTCACACTAAACCTACACCACCCTATCTCTCTCACAATAACCCTTCACCACCCTGTCTCTCTCACACTATCCCGACTCCACCCTGTCTCTCACACTAACCATACACTACCCTCTCTCACTCACACCAACCCTACACCACACTGTCTCTCTCACACTAACCCTACACCACCCTGTCTCACTCTTACTAGCCCTAAACCAACCTGTCTCTCTCACACTGACCCTACACCACCCTGTCTCTCTCACACTAACCATACACCACCATGTCTCTCTCACACTAACCCTTCACCACCATATCTCTCTCACACTAACCCTACACCACCCTGTCTCTCTCACACTAACCCTACACCAACCTGTCTCTCGCAAACTAACCCTACACCAACCTGTCTCTCGCAAACTAACCCTATACTACTCTGTCTCTCTCAGACTTACCCTACTCCAACCTGTCTCTCTCACACTAACCCTAGTCAACCCTGTCTCTCTCACACTAAACCTACTCCCCCCTGCCTCTTTTACACTAACCCTACACGGCCCTGTCTCTCTCACGCTAACCCTACTCCACCCTTACTCTCACACTAACCCGACTCCACTCGGTCTCTTTCACACTGACCGTAACCCACCCTGTCTCTCTCACACTAACCCTACACCACCCTGTCTCTCTCACACTAACCCTACACCACACTGTCTCTCTCACACTATCCTGACATCGCACTGTCTGTCACACTAACGCTACACCACCCTGTCTCTCTCACACTAACCCTACACCACCCTATCTCTCTCACGCTAACCCTGCACCATCCAAGCTCTCTCTCACTATCCCGACTCCGCCCTGTCTGTCACGCTAACCCTACACCACCCTATCTGTTTCACACTAACCCAACACCACCCTGTCTCTCTCACACTAACCCTACTCCACCCTTTCTCTCTCACACTAACCCTAGTCCATCTTTTCTCTCTCACACTGACCCTACTCCACCCTGTCTCTCTCACACTAACCCTACACCACCGTGTCTCTCCCACTAACCCTACACCACCGTGTCTCTCCCACTAACCCTACACCACTCTCTCTCTCCCACACTAACCCTACACCACCCTGTCTCTCGCACTAACTCTATACCACCCTGTCTCTCTCACACTAACCCTACCTAACCCTGTCTCTCTCACACTGAACCTACTCTACCCTGTCTCTCTCACACTAAACCTACTCTACCCTGTCTCTCTCACACTAACCCTACTCCACCCTGTCTCTCACACTAAACCTACTCCACCCTGTCTCTCTCACGCTAACCCTACACCACCTTGTCTCTCCCACACTAACCCTACACCACCCTGTCTCACTCACACTAAACCGACACCACTCTGTCTCTCTCACACTAACCCTACTCCACCCTATCTCTGTCACACGAACCCTTCACCACCCTGTCTCTCTCACACTAACCCGACACCACCCTGTCTCTCACATTAATCCGACACCACCTTGTCTCTCTCACACTAACCCTACTCCACCCTGTCTCTCTCACACTAACCCTTTTCCACCATATCTCTCACACTAACCCTACTCCACCCTTTCTCTCTCACACTAACCCTAGTCCATCTTTTCTCTCTCACACTGACCCTACTCCACCCTGTCTCTCTCACACTAACCCTACACCACCGTGTCTCTCCCACTAACCCTACACCACCGTGTCTCTCCCACTAACCCTACACCACTCTCTCTCTCCCACACTAACCCTACACCACCCTGTCTCTCGCACTAACTCTATACCACCCTGTCTCTCTCACACTAACCCTACCTAACCCTGTCTCTCTCACACTGAACCTACTCTACCCTGTCTCTCTCACACTAAACCTACTCTACCCTGTCTCTCTCACACTAAACCTACTCCACCCTGTCTCTCACACTAAACCTACTCCACCCAGTCTCTCTCACGCTAACCCTACACCACCTTGTCTCTCCCACACTAACCCTACACCACCCTGTCTCACTCACACTAAACCGACACCACTCTGTCTCTCTCACACTAACCCTACTCCACCCTATCTCTGTCACACGAACCCTTCACCACCCTGTCTCTCTCACACTAACCCGACACCACCCTGTCTCTCACATTAATCCGACACCACCTTGTCTCTCTCACACTAACCCTACTCCACCCTGTCTCTCTCACACTAACCGTAACCCACCCTGTCTCTCTCACACTAAACCTACACCACCCTATCTCTCTCACAATAACCCTTCACCACCCTGTCTCTCTCACACTATCCCGACTCCACCCTGTCTCTCACACTAACCATACACTACCCTCTCTCACTCACACCAACCCTACACCACACTGTCTCTCTCACACTAACCCTACACCACCCTGTCTCACTCTTACTAGCCCTAAACCAACCTGTCTCTCTCACACTGACCCTACACCACCCTGTCTCTCTCACACTAACCATACACCACCATGTCTCTCTCACACTAACCCTTCACCACCATATCTCTCTCACACTAACCCTACACCACCCTGTCTCTCTCACACTAACCCTACACCAACCTGTCTCTCGCAAACTAACCCTACACCAACCTGTCTCTCGCAAACTAACCCTATACTACTCTGTCTCTCTCAGACTTACCCTCCTCCAACCTGTCTCTCTCACACTAACCCTAGTCAACCCTGTCTCTCTCACACTAAACCTACTCCACCCTGTCTCTTTTACACTAACCCTACACGGCCCTGTCTCTCTCACACTAAACCTACTCCACCCTTACTCTCACACTAACCCGACTCCACTCGGTCTCTTTCACACTGACCGTAACCCACCCTGTCTCTCTCACACTAACCCTACACCACCCTGTCTCTCTCACACTAACCCTACACCACACTGTCTCTCTCACACTATCCTGACATCGCCCTGTCTGTCACACTAACGCTACACCACCCTGTCTCTCTCACACTAACCCTACACCACCCTATCTCTCTCACGCTAACCCTGCACCATCCAAGCTCTCTCTCACTATCCCGACTCCGCCCTGTCTGTCACGCTAACCCTACACCACCCTATCTGTTTCACACTAACCCAACACCACCCTGTCTCTCTCACACTAACCCTACTCCACCCTTTCTCTCTCACACTAACCCTAGTCCATCTTTTCTCTCTCACACTGACCCTACTCCACCCTGTCTCTCTCACACTAACCCTACACCACCGTGTCTCTCCCACTAACCCTACACCACCGTGTCTCTCCCACTAACCCTACACCACTCTCTCTCTCCCACACTAACCCTACACCACCCTGTCTCTCGCACTAACTCTATACCACCCTGTCTCTCTCACACTAACCCTACCTAACCCTGTCTCTCTCACACTGAACCTACTCTACCCTGTCTCTCTCACACTAAACCTACTCTACCCTGTCTCTCTCACACTAAACCTACTCCACCCTGTCTCTCACACTAAACCTACTCCACCCAGTCTCTCTCACGCTAACCCTACACCACCTTGTCTCTCCCACACTAACCCTACACCACCCTGTCTCACTCACACTAAACCGACACCACTCTGTCTCTCTCACACTAACCCTACTCCACCCTATCTCTGTCACACGAACCCTTCACCACCCTGTCTCTCTCACACTAACCCGACACCACCCTGTCTCTCACATTAATCCGACACCACCTTGTCTCTCTCACACTAACCCTACTCCACCCTGTCTCTCTCACACTAACCCTTTTCCACCATATCTCTCACACTAACCCTACTCCACCCTTTCTCTCTCACACTAACCCTAGTCCATCTTTTCTCTCTCACACTGACCCTACTCCACCCTGTCTCTCTCACACTAACCCTACACCACCGTGTCTCTCCCACTAACCCTACACCACCGTGTCTCTCCCACTAACCCTACACCACTCTCTCTCTCCCACACTAACCCTACACCACCCTGTCTCTCGCACTAACTCTATACCACCCTGTCTCTCTCACACTAACCCTACCTAACCCTGTCTCTCTCACACTGAACCTACTCTACCCTGTCTCTCTCACACTAAACCTACTCTACCCTGTCTCTCTCACACTAAACCTACTCCACCCTGTCTCTCACACTAAACCTACTCCACCCTGTCTCTCTCACGCTAACCCTACACCACCTTGTCTCTCCCACACTAACCCTACACCACCCTGTCTCACTCACACTAAACCGACACCACTCTGTCTCTCTCACACTAACCCTACTCCACCCTATCTCTGTCACACGAACCCTTCACCACCCTGTCTCTCTCACACTAACCCGACACCACCCTGTCTCTCACATTAATCCGACACCACCTTGTCTCTCTCACACTAACCCTACTCCACCCTGTCTCTCTCACACTAACCCTTTTCCACCATATCTCTCACACTAACCCTACACCACCCTCTCTCTCTCACGCTAACACTGAATATTAATAATTTTATGTCCCTCTTTGTAAAACAGCCTGACTTTTAATGGGAAAAAGATAATTGTGTCCTTTTTTTCTGTGATTATTTTAGCATTCATGAATGCCCTGATTGATTGACAGTACAATTAAAACATAAAGATTCAACATATAAGTCATGCGATGCTGTTGTGCTTCCATGTTCTCGTAAATTTGCTTTTCGTCTGAATTAAGTTACACACACACAGAAGTGTAAACTGCACGTGCGGAATCTGGAGTGGATCATGCAGGATGTAGTGCCTGGCGACCACATTGCTGATTTGCAGAACAGCGTTATCTCAGATGTGTCGGAGTCCTGCAGATGATGGTGAATACCTCTCTCAGGGCAGCCCTGGGATTATTCCAAGAACTGAATCCTGTGGCCCGAATTCTCCTCCCTCAGCCTCGATATGGGGATTTACTCCTTTTGCGCTCAACTCTTGCACTTACCTCAGTCTACTCATGAAATTCAACAAGATTTATCTGAGTTTCATCACCCACAAAGGTATATGAGGCAAAAGCGGTGATAGAATCGTGTCCTGATAATTCACACAGTGGCATAATGACATCTATGTGGCTGTGCTTTCAACCACAAGAACCCATTCAAAGTGAAAACATTTTACACTCAATGGGCTTCATGCAAGAAGCGATATATGAACACATTTTCTCTTATTTTTGTTTGTGTCCCCGATTTTTCTTATTTGGTTCTTACCCATTGAATTCAGAGATCCAACAATGTTTACTTATTTTTTGCTCTTCTCTAAGGTAAGTAAATTGTGCGAGTGGTCGACAGCGCTCTTACCTAGATGAGAGAAAACTGTTCTCTGTCCACGAACTGCTTGTCCAATGCACGGAAACACACGTTTTAAAACCTAAACATTAAAAATGCAGCAGATAATCAAATTTTGATTGTTTTATGTTTTTGAGAAATTATAATGATTTTATTATTTAATTCTTGGGCTAAAGAGTTTGGCCAGTTGATCCTAATTAGGACTAAGCTATAAAAACCCTTAGATACTTGTGTATGTTCTGCTTCTGAATGGGTTACCTATTGCTGTTGGATGCTTTGGCCATCCAGGCTCTGCGCAGAGAGCGCGTTTATAGAGCTCGCACGGATCTGTTTGCTGAGGCAGATGAATGGCTGCTGAGCTGATTTAGAGCGCTTTTACAGTACGTGGCAGTATGCACCTAGGTGGTTTTACATGGGGAACGATTTGAAAAGGATGCGCCAATATATGGGGGGGTCATTATTGAGAGGGGGTGTAGAATATTAATATTGAATATTTTTATTGCGACTGCATCATGGCAAAAGCATCACAAAGTATATTCCCCTGTTATAAGGCAGGACGGGAGGAACTTAAAAGTGTGCTCCTAATAATTGAAACAAGAAACAAAAGGAAAAGAATACGTCCTGCCAGGGAACATGAAAAGAAACTACTTAATTTTAACCCAAACTAATCCCCATAAACAATAACGGAAGAAGTAAACTAAGATCTGATCAACTCAAGCATAAAACGAAAGTGAACATCATAACAGCAGTGTGGAGGGGGCCCCTTGTCCCGCTTCTGGACAAACTTAAAAGGCCCCAAAGCAGGTGCAGCTCATGAGGGCAGTCAGCAGCTGTCCCAGTTGGCCCCGCCCCCTCAGGCACAGCTCCATGTAACAGAAATGGGCAGGAGCGTAACACCCCCACCCATAAGACATTAAATTGTCAGAATGTAATGAAATATTAATCTAAAAGAAAAAACAGGACTGGCCCAAAAGTTTTTTTGTCCTAACTGTAGCAGTTAAACTCTAATTTTACTAGAAATTCAATTGAAGGGTCATTTCGGGTAATAGACTGTAAAAATTAAATTCAAATCAATTTATTTGTATAGCACTTTTCACAGAGACTGTCACAAAGACGCTTTACAGTCAGATGAGTCACTGAAAGCGCAGTGCCCAGCCTATTCCCAACCACTGCAAATGAGGCAAAAAAAACTCCCAGTAGGGAGAAAAATCCTCAAACAGTGGTGAGAAAAAACTCCCCAGTGGGAAGAATCTCAGGAGGAACCGGCTGTAGTGGGGAAGCCCATCCTCCGCGGGCAGCTAATTAATAACAAGATATAGTCAAATAGAGTAAAATGTCAAAAGAGTTTCATTTAAGCCCGTCTGAACAGTGTTGTCTGTAGCACCAGGAAGTGGCATGTCGAGGGTGCAGAGCTGGATTAGGACTGGATCAGGACAGCAGCAGCCTGCGCTCATGGTGAGGGACAGGGCTCGGATGGCCCAGGACTCAGGGTTGTGGACGGAAAGATCCTCGGAAAGAGACACGGAAAAAAGGGGGGTGAGGAACTGGATAAACCTACTGCATATTAAAGTAGTAATCCATAAGATTTCCATCTCGTTACTTTCTTTTAAGTCAGTGTCTATCAGAGAGGGGGGATAAAACAATGGTGATTGGGCCTGTGACCCATGAAAGCACTTATATTTCATTCTTTGTCAGGTAAATAGTCTAGGGTCCACTAAAGTGATTCAGGACGATTTGGATAGAATCCAGAATTGGGCAGAAATGTGGCAAATGAAATTTAATCCAGAAAAATGTAAAGTTGTACATGTTGGTAATAAAAACATTAGACAGGATTATTTCATGGGAGGTTTAAAACTGGAATGTGCTGCACAAGAGAAAGATCTGGGAGTGATTGTTGACCAAACCCTCACAGGCTCTAGCCATTGTGCTGTAGCAGTTAAAAAGGCCAATCGGATGCTGGGATACATTGCCAAAAGTATTGAGTACAAATCTAAGGAGATGATGCTTCTTTTGTACAACACATTCGTCAGACCACATCTGGAGTATTGTGTACAGTTCTGGGGACCATACTTTAAGAGAGATATAGAGGCTCTAGAGAAAGTTCAGAGAAGAGCCACCAAGCTTATTCCAGGTATAAAAGATGAAAGCTCTGAGAAGAGGCTGAAGATCCTTAATGTCTTCGGTCTTAGGAAAAGGAGACTCAGGGGTGATTTGATTGAGGTTTTTAAATATGTTAAAGGGATTAACAAAGTGAATCATGTGGGATTCCTTCGACCAAGTGTTGTGAGTAGAACTCGAGGTCACAAATGGAAGTTGACCAAAGGTAAATTTAGCACTGATATTCGGAAATATTTCTTCACCCAAAGAGTAATTTCAATGTGGAATAGCTTACCTAACCATATTGTTGAGGCAGAGACCTTGGGGGTTTTCAAGAGCTGGCTTGACCTCAAGCTAGATACCGTTGAGTCATTTAGTATCTGAAGGGATATATTCACTATAGTATAAAGAAACTGGCGAGCTTAGTTGGGCTGAAAGGCCTGTTCTTGCCATTCATGTTATGTTATGTTTAAATCAATCAGTGTGGGGTCAGTCAAAGTGAGGGCATCCAGAAAATCAGAAAATTCCTGGGTCACCCCCTCAGAAATTTCTCAAAAAATTCATATAGGTACCTCTGGTGGACTTATGAAATAATACCAAGTATTAGACCAGTATCCCTAATGGTTTTGAAGTGATGGCCTGTCACAATTTTAAGTTTTTTTTTTTTCAATTCTGATGAAATTGTGTTTCATCCAACTTTGGGCTTCCACTGCTCCTCTATTATTTGACCTACAGATCAAATTTTTGGTCTCTCTGGCCAACTTCTCCCCTAGGATCAGAATTTCTGGTCAAATTAGGTGTATCTACCTTGGTTGCTCCACAATAGTGCTCCAAAGTTGGCTGAAAAGCCAAAAATTGCAAAAATGGCTGTACATTTTAAATGCTACAGATCAGAAAGTTTAGGGAATTCAAGCTTGAATTTTTTGTGACCAGTCCTGATACCTCTCATGGGTATTCCACTTTAATCTTGTTTGTATCTTGGCAGAAATGTTAAGAATTTTTTTTTTGTTTGCTCATTTTACAGAAAAAATAGCAATTTTGAAGTCCATGGTTCAACGTGCGCAATTGACCACGTCCTTCAAATCTTTACCATAGACTGCTATAGTTGTCAAATTTATCTGACAAATAAACTAGGATGGTGTTCAGCCTAGTTTTTTTACTGCAATTTTTTGAATGATGTTACCTATTTCGAGCAGATTTTGATGAAAATTCAGCATCACGTAGCATCACTTGCCAAATTCAGCACATTTGCCACATCCAGGCTCTTTGAAACAGCTAAATGCATGCAAAAAATTACTTCAATACAATTTTTCAAGCAAAATCATTGTTTTATTTGAAGCTTAACAATGGATCACACGTACAACTACTACATTGGAATGGTTCACTACAACATTGGAATGGTTTGCGTGGTTTTTGTTAGAGACCATAAGAATGCTGCTTTTAATCTCATTATGTCATTTTTGCTGACATTGCTAACTATCAACTTTATATTCACTGCCAGGAACTTCGAGATCTAAAAATCATACCTTATGCAAATCTGTAATGGAATCAGGATAAACTTATACAATTGCTTCACCAAAACATGGAAATTGCACTTACGTGAAATCTGTTTGGTATGAATATTTCCTGGGTCTGCACATGTTGTTATGATTCTGCCTTTGTCTGACCATGTTTTGATTATGATTCTGATTCCAAGCCATGTTTTGTTTTTGCTTTGTCACATTTCTACCAGTAGCCATTCTTTCAGTCATATTCCGGTTCTTGTTTTGTGTCATGCCAAGCATTGCACTTTGTCTCCCCTGTCTGGTCTCATGTCATGTGACTGATCACTGCCCCAGTATTACGTACCTCACTTTTGGGTGATTTTATGGTTTCTGGGATTTCAATTATTCCTTCTAATCTCGTTTGCTTCCTTCGCTTTGTTGTCCTATCATTAATAACAGTACTAACAGTTTGTCATTTTAGTTAAAGATACTAACCAAGACTAACATTGTTTATAGTACTAACTTACTAACGAGCACTAGGGATTGTATAGCTGCGCTTATGAGCTAATGAGCTCTCAGCAGTCGCCCTATTCTAGACTACGCCTCGTGTCTTTACTCAATCTACTTTGCTGTGTTTCAGCGAATCCTCCGCACCTGTTAAACTCTGTTCTGCCTCAATGTCTGCACATGTTAGAACTCCCTAACTGGAGCCGTATGTTTGTCCATAGGCTGTCTTGTGATCCCTGTCCGCGTTTTGGCTTTTGCCAATTTCATGTGGTTAGGTTCTTCCTCATGTCTGTTCCCTTGTTAATTAGTCTGATCCCAATCACCTGTTCCCTATCATAGCATGTGACTTCCCCTACGTATATTTAAGTAGTCATTTCACAACCAGCCTTTGTCAGAATGTTTCCCTTGTGCTACGATCGTTTATGCCTTGTACTCTTTGTGATTCTCTTCTGACTGGACCGTCCCCGTTTGAGATTTTGGCTTTGACTTGGATTTGTTTGCATCTGTGTACCGAACCTTTTATGCCCAACCACGAGTTTTGTGTTTTCTGCCCTGTTTACAACTTGGATTACATCCCTGGGATTCTGATTTTTGGATTGTGGACTTTGTACTGTTGCTTCCTACTCTGCAGGGGTTCACCCCCATTCTTAAAACTCAAGTTTTTTTGGATTGATTGGTTCTCGCATCTGGTTCCTGAGCGTAACCTCTCACACGTACGCTGTTCACTCATGAACCGAGATAAAAACCATTTCTCATGATGAAAACAAATTTACTCAATTTCCTCAAGCATAACTCCAGATCTCCAGGTGAGCAGATCTTGATCCTTATTGCTTAAGGCAGGGGTGTCAAACTGAACCGTAAACGGGCCAAGAGGCTGCAGGTCTTCAATCCTACCAAGCAGAAGCTCACCTGAAAGCACTGATTTAATCAACTGATCTAGGCCTGCACAACTGATTAGTTGTATCAGGTGCGCTTCTGCATTGATGTAGTGAAAACCTGCAGCCTCTTAGCCCGTTTACGGCTCAGTTTGACACCCCTGGCTTAAGGTATCCACTCTGAAGCAGCCAGTTTTCCTTGGCGTACGTGTATTGTGAAGTTCATCACCCAATTTGGTGCCTCAGTCACACTGTGGTAAATCCTTCTGACCCTCCATGGTTTGAGTGATTATGATAATCTGATCATTGGGGCTCTTTTATACTGGTCATCATTACGCAAAACCGAAACGAGTTCAGACGAATTATGGATTAAGTCATCACACTTCACTTACCTCAGATTGCAGATTTAATGATGATGTAAGATGAAACAAGTTTGTGCTTTTCTCAAGATTTCATTATTCGTTCAAGTTTTAACATGATGAACTGAACATTACTTAATATTCATACTTTCAACAAATCTATAGCATTTTATGACGTATGATGGTCCGTTTAAATGGCCAATATGGTGTGCCTATTGGAAAATTCACATAAAATAAACTAGGCTGAACAACATCCCAATTTTTTTTTGTCAGATGAAGGTGACAACTATAGCAATCTATGGTAAAGATTTGAAGGATGTGGTCAATTGGGCACATGTTGAACCATGGACTTCAAAATTGTTTTTTCCGTAAAATGAAAAACGAGCAAAATTTAAAAAAAAAAAAAAAAAATTCTCATTCCTGCCAAGATACAAACAAGATTAAAGTGGAATACCCATGAGAGGCATCAGGACTGGTCATAAAAAAATTCAAGCTTCAATTCCCTAAACTTTCTGATCTGTAGCATTTAAAATGTACAGCCATTTTTGCGGTTTTTGGCCAAATTTGGAGCCACTAAGGTAGATACACCTAATCTGACCAGAAGTCTGATTCTAGTGGGAAAAGCTGGCCAGAGAAACCAAAAATCTGATCTGTAGGTTAAATAATAGAGGAGCAGTGGAAGCCCAAAGTTGGACAAAACACATGTCAAAATTTAAAAAAAAAAAAAAAAATTAAATTTGTGACAGGCCATCACTTCAAAACTATTAGGGATATTGGTCTAATACTTGGTATTATTTCATAAGTCCACCAGAGGTACCCATATGAATTGAGAAATTTCTGAGGGGGTCATCTGGGAGGGATACTTAGATATTGACTGACCCCGTGTCTGTGGTGACATTCCTGCACTATATTCAAATACAGGCGCACATCTGGGGACGCTTTTTACGTCAGTAAGCAGTGTCTGGTCTGTCCAGAAAGTAGGAGGAGCCGCAGGCTAGCTGGAAGGAAGTAAAGAACCCCGGGAGAAGCAGTGGCAAGGTGGACATCAGAAGGGAACCAATAGCAGTACTTTCTGCGAGGTTTTACGAAATGAACCAAGAGCAAACACCAGTAAAATGCAAAAAGGAGGCTTTATTTCTGAAGGGGGAAACCCCCCAACAGTGCTGGCAACAGTACAATGTCCGCAATCCAAAATCAGAATCCAAAGGGCAAAATCCAGAGTCATACACAGGGCACCAATCACAAAAAATCGTAGTCAGACAAAAGAGGTCAAAAAACAAGAATGCGGCAAAAGTACAGGGAGTAGGCAAAGCTCGATATCAAAGACGGTCCAGTCAGAAAGCTAAACACTGAGAGATCAAGGCGAGGAACGTGGCACGAGAAAACTTGGGAGAACGATCTGACAAGAAAGTGTACCAAACAGACATCTTATACACACATCCGGGGTAAACACATGACCAGGGAGAACAGGTGCAATCAATGGGAACAATGATCAGGGAGAGACACATGAGGAATAAACTAATTACATGAATTAGGCTGTAGCCAAAACACAGACAGGGATCACAAGACAAACCTAAGTACAAACAACAGCTCCGGTTAAGGAGTGCTAAAGTGCCAAGATAAAAAAAAAGGAAAGCACAAAGTATAAGTGGAAATCCACAGAAACTTGCAGCAGAGATAATTAGGGATATGCAAGGAGGCGGAGATTAGAATTGGGCGACTGCTGAGAGGTAGTTAGTCAATTAGTATGTGCAGCTTTACAATCCTGAGTGCATGTTAGAAAGTTAGTAAAAATATACAAGATTAGTGTTGTTAGTTATTAGCAAAAACAATAAACTGTTAGTATTTGTTAGTTAGACAGTAAAAGAGAGAGGAAGGAAGCACACGAGATAATGAAAGAAGGTTGAAACCCAGAAACCAATAAATCACCCGAATGAGTGCACACAAGACAAGGGACCGTGAGCAAAGATACACACATGACAAGACAGGGGAGACAAAGTGCAAAGCATGGAAATGAAAACAAGGCATGGAAACTAAATTACTAAGACATGAAAAATAATAACACAATGAAATCCAAACTACCAAAACACAATACATAATCCTAAGAATGGTCAGAGGGCAGGCAGTGGTCACTAAACACAGAAATCCTAAACATGGCTGAGCCAGGCACAGAACTTAAACATGTCATGCAGAATGGCAGATCACAACACTTTCCCTAACCTGACCTTGGCTCTATCCCCTAACCATAAATCTAACTTGTCCCTTACACTGTATGTCAGTTTTATGGATGGAATTAAGGGAGGACCTTTAAATGCAGCCGTCCATGCAGCGGATAGTACTGCTACTGGATCCCACCTGACATCTACCTAATGCCAATGGCAAATACCGTACTGTGTAGCTATACTGTGCACAGTAGAAACTAACGTTGGCTGAGTCTCTGTTGAGGCTACTACTGAAACTATAAAATTATAAAGTAATTTCAGGAAACAAACAGGAAAAAAGCTACGTTAACCACCTCAACAAATTGTTTTTATTAAAAAAGTTATAATGTTAGCTGTTAACCAAGTACCGTATTCATTATTTACACAGGACTCTTAACTTTCACATATAGATGTCATTTTCATGTTCCTGTGCTTTAGTCAGAAATTATTCTATCAGACCGTTTGTAGAGATTCTCAGGTGGATTTGAAGTCCTTGTGCATTGAAGTTTATCAGTTGCACATGTGTTACGGTGGATTTTGCCAGTAATATGAGAACAATTTTGATTCTGGAATTCTTACGCTTTTCTTCACTCAGGGGTTGGAAGCAGTAGAATTGCATAAAAATGTTTCAAATGATCTTATTTCATTTAAACAATTTGAACGATCATGAAACACACGCATTTCGTTGATTGAATAATAACTGACTACAGCACAGGAACGTGAATGAAGCACAAATTCTCAAGGTGAATGCGTGAGAGTTGGTAGCCCTTTAAGTTAAATCGATTTATCATAATAGCCTAACATGTTACTGGAATGAGGCGACACAAATGGATGAGTAACGTCACATAATTTTTACTTTTATTGAGTTCAATTGTCGTGTCAAAGTGCATCTTTCCTTTCTGCATGAGAATGGAGGAGGCGTGGAACTGGTAAGAGCCGTCAACTTACCAACGTCATACAGACGACACTGTTGGGTCTCGACAAGAATCATGGAAAATGATGAGGTCCAGAAGCGCACCTGCAATTACAGCTTACTGCCAATGATGTCAGTACAAACAAACCAATTCAAATCTTACGGATTATCACTTTAATTAAAAAAAAAAACCGTCCTGTGTCATGTACCAAGTAAGAATTTAGGAGCTGACTGGTCAGGAGACAGTCAACACCCCTCCATCCACTTCCTGCAGCACAGAGGCCCAACACTTACTCCAGGCTGGATGATCACTTTTGATTTTCTAAACACTAGTACCATATGGACCTCCCCGGTGACTAACGCTGTAGCAAGCCCCACTGGCACCGTTAATGCATGCTCAGTGCCACCGGTTCCTCATGGATTTACTTAACACTGGCTTCCAATATCTTGTGAATATATCATAAAACAAGGTTATAAACAGTCCGACCAGAACCAAATAAATGTTTATATATAACTAATCATGAACTAATCATAGGCTTGACTACAAAGGTAAGTTTTAAGCCTACTCTTGAACACAGAGACTGTGTCTGAGGCCCGAATGTTTGTTGGGAGATTGTTCCACAAGATTGGGGCTTTGTAGGAGAATGCTCTGCCTCCTAATGTAACTCTGAATATATTTGGAATTTTCAAATATCCAGCACCTTGTGAATGAAGTAATCTCGGAGGGGCGTAAGGAATGAAAAGATATTCTGGGGCCAAATCATTTAGGCTTAGTAGGTGAGCAGTAGAATTTTATATTCAATTCTAAATTTTACAGGCAGCCAGTGAAGATTTTTGAGAACTGGGCTACTGTGGTCATATTTCTCCGTCCAGGTCAGAACCCTAGCAGCAGCATTCTGCACTATTTGAAGGCGATTCAGGGTAGAACTGGTGCAGCCTGACAGTAAAACGTTACCGTCAGGGGCGTAGACTCACTTTTATTTCCATGGGTTTTTTCACCCCAAACATTAGCTTGTCTGTCTGTCAATCAAAATTTATCTTTCTATTAATATATTAATTAAAATATTGAATTTATACCAACTGAAACATATAGCTAGCAGCACAAATAAATGTATTCATTTAGGCTGACGTTTTTGCCAAAGATAATATGCCTATATAGAGTGCAGCTGCATGATGTTAAAATGTTGGAAATAAAGTTGCAGGAATCCGTTTCCAATTTACTGCCTTTTATTTTTTTATTTTCACTGAATTCGTTCAGAGGCAACATGTCATGGTAAAGGCTTATTGGCCTAATAATCCAATGTAGGCTACTCCAAAAATGTTTGAACAAATGAAAAACGCATAAAAAAAAAAAAGTAGGCCCATTGTTTGAATGTGTAGACAATATGAACTTATTTTCTTCATCCTCGCAAATGTAGGCTATCAGTTACATTGCTGAAGTCCACCCTCTGTCATTTTTCTCTCGATAAAAAGCATTGCCAGATTTGAGAGACGATTCTCACTATTTGAAGACCGATGAGTTTAATTAAGACGACAGAAATTACGCTCTGCCTGTGCGCTGCTTATGAGAATAGTAACATCGGTCCAATATAAAGTCGAGATGCTAGGAAAAGTTTGGTGCGTGTCATTGGCGACAATTTAAAACTTTCCTCTTTCAGTGAACTGAGCCAGATCATTGATCTTCTCGACTGAATTTGGATTTTTTTTTTTAAGTGCCGGTCGTTGAGGGCTTGGTAATGACTTGCCATGTTTCGAAGGTCTGTGAAACGTGTCACAAACTGTTGCTCAAAAACGTCCAGGATATAATGGAATGAGTCCACTTTAAAACGTGTTCTACTGTGGTATATAGGGTTGTCTGCAGTTTTTTCGTCGGGGAAACGCTTCACTTTCTCACGTTTCTCTCCTGGAAATCAGGAGATATGTCGCCTTTGATTTAAGTTACGGTGGATTTCGCCACTTGTAATATGGAAATCATTTATTATTCTGGACTTCTCACCCTTTTCTTCACTCAGGGGTTGGAAGCAATGGAATTGCATAAAAATGTGTCAAATAGTCTTATTTCATTTAAACAATTTGAACGATCGTGAAACCCACGCATTGCATTGATTGCTGAATACTGCATGGGAACGTGAGCGAAGCAGTAAATCTCATGCAGAAAGCCGAAGACTTCCCAGCCCTGACTTCTGTTGAGCACAAGCCTCGATATTTGCAAATCCCTCTGACACAAATGGAAGAAATTCCTCCCTCACAAAGTCAGCAGTATCAGGCTTCTTAGCTTCACAAGGAGCAGGCAGTTTAGCAGATCGGTCATCTACTACAGGGGTTTCTAACCTTGTCTTCACAAACGCATTTGGTTTGGTATCCCTTTCTTTTTCTTTCTTAGCTTTAAGGAACCAACAGTTAGTTGTAACATGACCAGATTTCTTGCAATAATTGCAAATTAGACCACTTTTGTCTCTGTCAGCTTTCACACTTTGGTCAGACCTGTGACTGGATTTCTGAGCACCATCACCAGATTTGTCTTTGGTTTTGGGTGAGGAATCTTGGGTATTACCATTACCTTTCTTCTGAAATTTGGACCATCTGTTGTTACTGTTGGACAGAAATTTGGACTTGTGTGAGAAGATATTCATCTGCAAATTTGGCAGCTGATTGCAAGTTCAGTGCTTGCTCCTCATTAAGGTAGGTCTTAATATCATCCTTAACACAATTCTTCAATTCTCCAACTAACGCCATCTCTTTTAGTGAGTTGAAATCATCCTTGACCTCCATAGAAGTACACCAGCGCTCAAAGCAAACCTTCTTCTCATGAGCAAATTCCGCATAAGTCTGATCGTCTGATTTCTTCAGACCTCTGAATTTCTGTCGGTAAGCCTCTGGAACCAACTCATAAGCTCTCAAAATAACCTTTTTGACAACCTCATAATGAGAGGAATCATCTGCAGACAAAGCCGAATAGGCTTGTTGAGCTTTACCCTTGAGGACAGTTTGCAACATCAGAGGCCAGTGTTCCTTTGGCCACTGACAACTCTTAGCTACCTTCTTGAAGCACTGGAAATACAAAAGTACTTTTCAACCTCCTCCTCTGAGAATGGAGGCACCAGCTTTACCTCCTGGCTAGCACGAAATTTGTTTTCAGCTTCCATTTCGATTTTTAGTAGCTCCACTTGGAGCCTTTCTTCTCTGTCTAATTTCTCTAAATCGAAATCTCTCTGTCTCTGTCTCTCTCTTTCTGCTCTTTCCTCTTTCTTTCTCTCTCATGCAAATTTTTCTAACTCAAACTGCTTTTGTTTTTCTCTTTCCTCCCTTTCAATCTCTAGCATTTTTAATTTAAGTTCCATTTCTACATTTGGATTTTCCACTGGAAACTGTTCCAGATCTCCTGGTGCAAACACATTTTCATCAATGTAATATTCAACTATCTCTCTAGCCAGTCTTGCTTTTCGCATGGCTGGTTTTACCTCTGTCAGCTCCAACTGTCAGCAAATTTCTAGCAGTTCTGTCTTTTTAAAAGACTTCAAAACCCCTACGGTTGGTGATGCCAAGAAATCATCCATTGCTGTTGTCAATATATATCTAGGAAAATTCACACAAACAATTTCACAATTTGGAATGTTAGATTTTCAATAAATTACTCACACAATGGTCTATCCCGGACCTCGAGCCCCCAATTCGTTATGGCCCCAATTTGTTATTACATTTTTAACACAACAGCAACAGCAAGGGATGACAAACACAGTTTTAACAACTAAAACACATTTAATTTTTAACAAAGACAAAGACTAATAACAACCTACAACTAAAGACCATGATTGATAAATAAGAAAAAACAGAAATAATTACAGTCCCTTTTTGGTGGGGTGGCTTGGTGATGTCCTGGATGAAGAAAATGCTCAAACACAGGCAAAGAAATCCACAAAAGAAACGTCACAGGTCTTGAACAGAATGGCAGGTCTGGTCATCTTCTTGCAATTTCTCCTACTACTTTACTGTCTCAATTCTTTTCCTTATATACTCTTTTGCAGACCCCACCCACATTTAGACCTCTTTTTTTTAATTTTCTGAGACTTGCCCCAGACATGTCCAGGACATGTCTAAACATGACTCCAGTCTGAGCTTAACAAAAAAAAGGTAAATACTGCCATCTAGTGGCCTATATTCACATTACATATTACAGTGTATAATTTTACGATGTACAGCGGACCAGCAAGTGGTCTTGGACATAAGTACTCACCTTTTCTTTTGCACCCATGATCAGCGGAGCGTGGTATGCTGTCTTTGTACAATTGGGACAATTCCGAAATAGTTGGGACAAAGTGTAAATTGTGAATGAAATCAAAATGCAATGACTTTCAAATCACACCAGTCAGTATTTTATTCACAACAGAACAGAGATAACATAGCAAATGTTGAAACTGAGAAAGATTACAATTTTATCCACAAAATGAGCTCATTTCAAATTTGATGGCTGCTATAGGTCTCAAAAAAGTTGGGACAGGGGCCTGTTTACCATGGTGTAGCATCCCCTCTTCTTCTGAACACAGAATGGAGGCGTCTGGGCATCTAGGAGACAAGTTTCTTGAGTTTAGCCAGTGGAATTTGATCCCACTCTTGTTAAATACAGGCTTCCAGCTGCTGAGGAGATTTGGGTCTCCTTTAACAGACTTTTCGTTTAATAATGCGCCAAATGTTTTGAATCGGTGAAAGATCAGGACTGCAGGCAGGCCAGTTCAGCACACGGACTCTTCTACTACGAGGTCATGCTGTTGTAACAGCTGCAGTATGTGGTTTTGCATAGTCCTGCTGAAATTCATGCGCAATTCATGAAATGTTGCTCTTAAACCTTTATATACCTTTCAGCATTCATGGTGCTTTTTAAAACATGCAAGTGTCCCACACCATATGCACTAATGCATCCCCACACCATCAGAGATGCTAGCTTTTGAACTGAACATTGATAACAGGAGGGGTGGTCTTTCTCCTCTTTAGCCCAGAGGACACAATGCCCATGATTTCCAACAAGACTGTCAAATTTGGACTCGTCTGACCACAGGATACTTTGCCACTTTGCTTCAGTCCATTTTAAATGAGCCTTGGCCCACAGAACATGGCGGTGTTTCTAGATCATGCTCAACAATGGCTTCCTTTTTGCATGATAGAGTTTTAGGTGACATCTGTGGATGGCACGGTGGACTGTGTTTACAGACAGTGGTTTCTTGAAGTGTTTCTGAGCCCATTTAGTAATGTCAATGACAGAATCATGCTGGTGAGTGATGCAGTGGCGTCTGAGGGCTCGAAGGTCATGGGCATACAGTAAACCAGTGGTCCTCAAACTCGGTCCTGATGCTCCACTGTGTTCGCTGGCTTTTTTGTTAGGACTTAAACAAGCTGTTGATTTGCTTTAATTGGGTGCATTCATGTTTAGAGCAGTTATTTGTCCTCTTTAGCCAAATTCGACAAATCTGCACATGTTGTGAAGAATTAAGATTTCATAAGCACAATGAGATGTTAGAAACCAGTATGAATAACTGCAGAGGGAAACGATTTGACCGAACCCTTAATCAATGTGAACAATCAATAGGTTCCTCATTGGTGAAATTGTCAACACATGGTTGCGAAAACCAACTATTTATTTGGCAAACAGTAAAGTCACACCTGTTTCATTTCACGTTTATGAAACAAGTCCAGGAAAATTACGTTGAAAGAATTTGAAACACCTGTGTTCAGCAACCCAATTTGGAGCTTACTGAATTTGTCGAATTCAATCTGTTTAGAAATTTTTTTTACCTGCAAATCCTCACAATATGGAAAAATAAGCATTACATGTTTGAAGGTTTTTAATCTTCATGGCACAGTGGATGTGTCCATAAAAATGCAGCTAAAGGTAGTAAATAACTGCGCTACACATGGAATGCAGCTAATTAATACAAATCGACACCTTGTTAAAATTCTAAGATTGCAGTTGTGGTTGTAACAAAAACCAGCATCACTGTGGGGCGCCGGGAACGAGTTTGAGAACCACTCCAGTAAAGGTCTTCGGTCTTGTCCTTTACACACAGAGATTTTTCAAGTTTCTCTGAATCTCTTGATGATGTTATGCACTGTCGATAATGAGACCTTCAAAGCCTTTGCAATTTGATGTTGAAGAACATTGTTTTTAAAGTATTCCACAATTTTTTCACACAAGCCTTCACAGGTTGGAGAGCCTCTGGCCATCTTTACTTCTGAGAGACTCAGCCTCTCTAAGACATCCCTTTTATAGCCAATCATGTTACACGCCTGATGCCAGTTAACTTAATTACTTGCTAAATGTTCTTTCAGCTGATTCTCTTATATATTAATTGCTTTTTCAGCCCTTTTTTGCCTGTGTCCCAACTTATTTGAGACCTGTTGCTGACAGAAAATTTTAAATAAGTTAATTTTGTGGATAAAAATGTAAAATGCCTCAGTTTCAACATTTGAAATGTTATCTGTGTTCTATTGTAAATAATATATTGGCTCATGTGATCTGAAAGTACAAAACCCAAAACTAGTGAAGTTGGCACGTTTTGTAAATCGTCGATAAAAACAGAATACAATGATTTGCAAATCCTTTACAACTTATATTCAATTGAATATACTGCAAAGACAAGATGTTTAATGTTCAAACTGAGAAACTTTATTTTTTTTGCAAATAATCGTTAACTTAAAATTTAAAGGCAGCAACACATTGCAAAAAAGTTGGCACGGGGGCCTTTTTACCACTGTGTTACATCGTCTTTCCTTTTAACGACACTCAGTAAACGTTTGGGAACTGAGGAGACCAATTTTTGAAGCTTTTCAAGTGGAACTCTTTCCCATTCTTGCTTGATGTACAGCTTAAGTTGTTCAACTGTCCGGGGTCTCCGTTGTCGTGTTTTACGCTTCATAATGCTCCACACATTTTCAATGGGAGACAAGTCTGGACTACAGACAGGCCAGTCTAGTACCTGCACTCTTTTACTACGGAGCCATGCTGTTGTAACACGTGCAGAATGTGGGTTGGCATTGTCTTGCTGAAATAAGCAGGGGCGTCCATGAAAAAGACGTTGCTTGGATGGCAACATATGTTTATCCAAAACCTGTATGTACCTTTCAGCATTAATGGTGCCTTCACATATGTGTAAGTTGCCCATGCCTTGGGCACTAATACACCCCCATACCGTCACAGCTGCTGGCTTTTGAACTTTGCGCCTATAACAGTCTGGATGATTCTTTTCCTCTTTGGTCTGGCGGACACGACGTCCACAGTTTCCAAAAACAATTTGAAATGTGGACTCGTCAGACCACAGAACACTTTGCATCAGTCCATCTTAGATAAGCATGGGCCCAGTGAAGCCGGCGGCGTTTCTGGGTGCTGTTGATAAATGGCTTTCGCTTTGCATTGTAGAGTTTTAACTTGCACTTGCAGATGTAGCGACGAACTGTAGTTACTGACAGTGGTTTTCTGAAGTGTTCCTGAGCCCATGTGGTGATGTCCTTTACACACTGAAGTCAGTTTTTGATGCAGTACCGCCTGAGGGATCGAAGGTCACGGGCATTCAATGTTGGTTTTCGGCCTTGTCGCTTACGTGCAGTAATTTCTCCAGATTCTCTGAACCTTTTGACGATATTACCGACCGTAGATAATGAAATCCCTAAATTTCTTGCAATAGCTTGTTGAGTAATGTTGTCTTTAAACTGTTCGACAATCAGCTCACGCATTTGTTCACTAAGTGGTGACCCTCACCCCATCCTTGTTTGTGAATGACTGAGCATTTCAGGGAAGCTGCTTTTATACCTAATCTTGGCACCCACCTGTTCCCAATTAGCCCGTTCACCTGTGGGATGTTCCAAATAAGTGTTTGATGAGCATTCCTCAACTCTCTCAGTCTTTTTTGCCACTTGTGCCAGCTTTTTTGAAACATGTTGCAGGCATCAAATTCCAAATGAGCTAATATTTGCAAAAAATTACAAAGTTTACCTGTTCGAACATTAAGTAACTTGTCTTTGCAGTGTATTCAATTGAATATAGGTTGAAAAGGATTTGCAAATCATTGTATTCCGTTTTTATTTACGATTTACACGACGTGCTAACTTCACTGGTTTTGGTTTTGTAATTGCATTTTGATTTTATTCACAATTTACACTTTGTCCCAACTATTTTTGAATTAAACCCAGTGGCATAGTCAGCGGGGGTGCGAAAACAGGTCCCTTTTTGACTGCAATTAGCAGTTCTCAATCATTTTCCTTTCTTGATTATTATCGTAATTGGCAACTGAAGACACGGTTTCTCTCCATATGCGATCTCACACCAGTGAAATCATGGGCTAAATTCAGTCAAAAAAAATAATTAACTTATTAATTGCCCAGTTGATTGAACTGGTTGCATTCCAATGAAATATCGCCTTTCACTCTCGGTATGGTGTGGGTTGATTTAAAAAAAAGTGGCACTCGGCAGTTAAATAGGCTATAAAAAGCATGCGGCTCAAACTACACTCAACAAAAATATAAACGCAACACTTTTGTTTTTGCTCCCATTTGTCATGAGATGGACTCAAAGATCTAAAATTCATTCCAGATACTCAGTATTACCATTTCTCTCAAACATTGTTCACAAATCTGTCTAAATGTGTGATAGTGAGCACTTTTGCTTTGCTGAGCCAATCCATCCCACCTCACAGGTGTGCCGCATCAAGATGCTCATCAGACACCATGATTAGTGCACAGGTGTACCTTAGACTGTCCACAATAAAAGGCCACTCTGAAATGTGCAGTTTTGTCTCACAGCAAAATGCCACAGATGGCGCAAGCATTGAGGGAGTGTGCAATTGGCATGCTGACAGCAGGAATGTCAACCAGATCTGTTGCTCGGGCGTTGAACGTTCATTTCTCCACCATAAGCCGCCTCCAAAGGCGTTTCAGAGAATATGGCAGTACATCCAACCGGCCTCACAACTGCAGACCACGTGTAACCACACCAGCCCAGGACCTCCACATCCAGCAGGTTCACCTCCAAGATCGTCTGAGACCAGCTATATAACCAAAGAATTTCTGCACAAACTGTCAGAAACCATCTCAGGGAAGCTCAACTGCATGCTCGTCGTCTTCATCGGGGTCTTAACCTGACTCCAGATCATCGCCGTGACAGACTTGAGTGGGCAAATGCTCACATTCGATGGCGTCTGGCACGTTGGAGAGGTGTTCTCTTCACGGATGAATCTCGTGTACATTGTTCAGGGCAGATGGCAGACAGCGTGTGTGGCGTCGTGTGGGTGAGCGCTTTGCTAATGTCAATGTTGTGGATCGAGTGGCCCATGGTGGTGGTGGGGTTATGGTATGGGCAGGCATCTGTTATGGACGAAGAACACAGGTGCATTTTATTGATGGCATTTTGAATGCACAGAGATACCGTGATGAGATCCTGAAGCCCATTGTTGTGCCATACATCCATGAACATCACTTCATGTTTCAGCAAGATAATGCACGGCCCCATGTTGCAAAGATCTGTACACAATTCCTGGAAGCTGACAATGTCCCAGTTCTTGCATGGCCAGCATACTCACTGGACATGTCACCCATTGAGCATGTTTAGGATGTGCTTGACCGGCGTATACGACAGCGCGTACCAGTTCCCCCTAATATTCAGCAACTTCGCACAGCCATTGAAGAGGAGTGGACCAACATTCCACAGGCCACAATTGACAATCTGATATACTCTATGCGAAGAGGATGTGTTGCACTGCATGAGGCAAATGGTGGTCACACCAGATACTGACTGGCTCTGAGTCCCCAGACCCCCAGTAAAGCAAAAACTGCACATTTCAGGGTGGCCTTTTATTGTGGACAGTCTAAGGTACACCTGTGCACTAATCATGGTGTCTGATGAGCATCTTGATGTGGCCCACCTGTGAGGTGGGATGGATTGTCTCAGCTAAGCAAAAGTGCTCACTATCACACATTTAGACAGATTTGTGAACAATGTTTGAGAGAAATGGTAATATTGTGTATCTGGAATGAATTTTAGATCTTTGAGTCCATCTCATGACAAATGGGAGCAAAAACAAGTGTTGCGTTTATATTTTTGTTGAGTGTATTTGCGCAGGTATGCAATTTTGAATGACATTGATTTAAATAGGCCTACAGCAAATGCGCGTCCAGATGAATGATTGACGTCTTACCTAATCGGGGAGAACAAGCAGCACCTGTTAAGTGTGGAGCGCTCTCGGAGTGAACCTTTTGTTAATCATGAAAATGACTGAGAAGATGTCAGGAGCCAGGACTACTAATTTTTTTAAACGGATGTTTTGTGCACCCCAACTATCAGTTCTGGTTCTGACGCTGTACTGAATTTAGCCCATGATTTCATCGCTGTTAGATCACATATGGTGAGAAACCGTGTCTTCAGTTGCCAATTACAATAATTGGAAAGCGGTCAATAAAGGAAAATGATTGAGAACTTCTGGTTACCTGGATGTAAGTCCAGTTCTATGAGTACGTGCATTGCCCTCTAACGGGCTTTGCTATTGGTTACCCCTCCAAGGCCCTGCCTCGGTGCCCGAGAAAGAAAATTGAACTCACCTGCTCAGTAGGAGTGGGTAGCATACTCACCTCCCATAAAGCCTCGGTGATGTCACTGCTCATCTCCCTTTGAAACTCAGTATCTCACACTCGGGGCCAGCTGGGCTGGCTGTTAGAGGGCTACGCACGTACCCATAGAACTGGATTTACAACCAGGTAACCAGAAGTTCTATTTTGTTCGTGCTCCGCCCTCTAACGGGCTTTGCTATTGGTTTACACCTAAGGCGAAGGCTGTTAGGGATGAATGTACTCCCAGGTGGTCCCCCACCACAGAGTTCCATTCGGAAACCAATTTTTCACCTTTTCCCACAAAATCGCCCTCTCGGCGGAACTGGGGAGGCTCGTCCGCACAATGCCTCTGAATGTAGGAGGATACAGCAGCCCTAGATACTGTGCTGTCTGGCTGGGCTGTGGGGTGCTCTTTTGGCTGTTGATAGCAAAGCCCAGTTGAGCCATATTTTGCATTACCAGCATCGTATGGGCAACTGCCATCTGCTTGGAAAGGGCCAGGATCAGCCAATCGTCCAGATAGGTCAGGATCTGTATCCATCTCTGGCATAGCGGCGCTCCCGCTGTCTCCACACATTTGGAGAATGTCTGAGGCGCCAGGGAATATCCAAATGGGAGGCGGCAAAACTCAAAAACCCTGGTCTTCCACTGCAAAACGAAGGAACTACTGATGGCGCGGCAGATTTGGGACATGAAATAGGCGTCCGTCAGATCCAGTCGCCCGGCCTGACACATTCCAGCAGAGACCTCGCTTTTAGCGTCCAGAATGGTCTTCAGGCCTCCAGATTAATTTTTTTATTTTTTTAATCAAAAAATATGGGGAAATCCCGCTCAAGCTTCCAATTGGGGGACTACAGCCCCCTTTCATAGAAGCGAGTTCACCTTTTCCCTCAAAATCGCCCTCTCGGCGGAACTGGGGAGGCTCGTCCGCACAATACCACTGAATGTAGGTGGACGACAACGAAACAGCAGTGCATATCCCTTCCGCGGTGTTCTGTCCAGCCAGACTGGGAGGGGGGGGCGCACAAACTCACCCAAGACTGACATGGCTCCTGAGTGGAAAGGCAGTTGGATTTATGGTCTCCGATAGCCTGGGTCCTTCTGCGACGCCCCTCCTCCTGTGGGAGGGGTCGACCAGGGGGCCCTGCCCGAAAGGGTGAGAGGCTAATGACAGTAGTGCTTCCTGCATCCCGAAGCACTTTACCTGGGGACTCACTAACCATGGACAGCGGGAGCACAGCGATTTCTGAGTTTCGCGAGAGCCCCCCTGACGTTTAACTTCAGAAACATTAGTGTCCAGAAACACTTGTGTAAACCTCTCACTGCTTGTTTTCGGGATGCATGGTGAACATCGTGTGACATCTCAGGAGCCGTGGAGCCAAAATGGCGGACAGCTCCACTTCCGCGCAACCTGGAAGAAGATGGAGCATGCTGAGTTGTACTGACCACGCCACTGGAGCCAGCCCACCGAGCAGTATAAGGAAATTGCTCGCAATATGCAGCAGTACATGAACGTTTCCTCATCAGCGCTGCATCAGGATGAAACAAGTGAATCGAATCGAAGGATTTGGAGTGAACCCACCTGCCAGTGTATGATGGGAGGATGTCACCGTCAGATTCAGATTAGCCACATTGTTTGATCGTGTACCACCCCCGCGGGGGGAACAACGCAAACTTCGCCGGCGCTTAGCTAGCCAGTGTTTATAAACAGGCTATAGCTAGTGAAGCACCGATATGCAGATCTGTGTTGAATGGAAATGCTGAGAAAACCTGAGCCTCACGCACCGTGTCCCTCTTATTCACCCCGTCAACGGGAGGGAGAGCCACTCTGCTCCCCCCAGTAGGGTGTCTCAATGATCATCAATGCTAACATCTGAATGGTGTGTCTGAGTGTCTAGCATAATGAGAACATAATGAACCGCTGGCCATATTTCCCAGAAGATGGAGCATGCTGACATGAACTAACCACGCCCCTGGAGCCAGCCCAGCGAGCAGTGCTAGGAGGTGGCTGGCAATCTGCATCAGTTTGTGAACATTTCCTAACTGGTACTGCATCGAGACAAAACACAAGCCGAATTGAAGGATTTGACGTGAACCCACCTGCCACAGTATGATGGAAGGCTATCACCTTCAGATTTCAGATTAGCCACATTGTTTGACCGTGTACTACCCCCACGGGTAGAACAACGCAAACTCCGTCAGTGGTTAGCTAGCCAGCGTTTCATAACCAGGCTGTGGCTGGTGAAGCGTTGATATGCAAATCTGTGTTGAGTTGAAATGCTGAGAAAACAGACCGTGTCCCTCTTATTCACCCCGTCAACGGGAGGGAGAGCCACTCTGCTCCCCCCAGTAGGGTGTCCCAAATGATCATGAATGCTAACATCTGAAACAGTCAGTGTGTGTAGCATGAGAATCGTAACGATCCTAAAGCCATATACAAATAACGCCTTTTGTTTGTAAACTTTTCAGAAGCAGAGCAACCTGGCAAAGCTGCAGTGGTGGTAGACGGGGCAGGAGCCCGCAGATGGCTGGTCCTCTGAAGATCTGTGACGGCAGCTGCTGAGCAAAGGCGGGACTGCAGCTGCTCACGGGAAGACTCCAGGTGGTCGCACGTCTTATGGACACTGGAGTAGGGCCCATAGGACATCGCCAGGGATTTGGCTGCCATCGGGTTCATCCAATCACGCCGGGCACTTCCAAAGATGGGCGACATCTTCGGACACACTACCCGGGGCCATGATCATCACTTCGACTGGGCCAGCAGGCCGATGGTGAAGTCATCACTCGAGCACGGGAGGGAGCTCATCATCCCGGCAGAGGGCCACTGCCAAGGCTTCAGACGGACCACCGCCGCCGCTGGCTCTCAGGCTTACCCTGAGTCAGCCTGGAGGGCTCTCAAACTGTGGCTCCTGGTCACGCTCCTCCCGGAGTGAGCGCTTGCACAGGCAGCACAGGGAGCAGCCTCCGCCTGGTGCCGCCAGCCCAGACAGATGAACAGTCATCGTGCTGGTCCGAGGGCGCCATGGGGGAGGCATATTGAAGACAAACTTTATCCATATTTCTTGCAACACAGTATAGTGAATAAAATCCGCGAAAGTCTGAATTTCATCAGGCTGAGTTTCAAAGGGAGACGAGCATTGGCAGCACTGAGGCTTTATACGGAGCAGGTGAATTCAATTTTCTTCTCAGGCACCGAGGCGGGGCCTCAGAGGGGTAACCAATAGCGAAACCCGATAGAGGGCAGAGCATGTACGAAATAGAACTAGCCAGGACTCACTGCTGTCATGAGGAGAAGTGTTTTGGCACACCCGCTGGCTACATCACTGTTGTAAACACGTAGGGGAGCACCGGTGCGAAAGTAACTCTGGACGAAATACGCCGATTTACTCACAGCCATCCGTACTTCGATGTGTCAAACTAGGTCAGCCCGTGCAGCTCACGACCCTCCCCAGACCCACAAACATTCTTGAGGCATCGAGTCTTCCACGCGGCACGAGACCGGGAAGACTGTTTTCCACAGTGGTGAGTAAATTCAGACAAATGCTAAACTTTTTCGATTTAAAGATTGTCTTTATTGCTCCATGTGTATTTATGATGAAATGATAGGTGATTTAGTTCTGTAACATATGAAGTTTGAAATTTTTCCACTTTTGAAGCAATCCTTGTTCAAATGTCAGGGGTCACCGTCGAGAATGAAGTAGCAACGGTTACATTCATCCCTCACTGCTAATGCGGCCACATGTTGTGTATAAAAGCTCATTGAAAATGTGTGTTATATTTTACCGACAGAAAATGCCAAGAGTTAGGGTCAGAACTACCCAGAGAGGAACGATTGACCCAGAAGTTTACGTAAGGGCCTTTTTTGATGTCCGAAGAGGTGATAGTATAAGGAGGGCAGCAGCGGTGCGTAGCGTTTGTCATGTCACCCTGTTCAGGTACTGCAAGAGGAGGGCAGAGGCAGGAGGGCAGCAGATCAGGGCCCCGGGGTACAGGGGTCACAACAGAGTCTTCACAGAAGAACAGGAGAAGAGACTGCAGCAGACCGGGGCCCCGGGGTACAGGGCTCACAACAGAGTCTTCACAGAAGAACAGGAGAAGAGACTGCAGCAGACCAGGGCCCCGGGGTACAGGGCTCACAACAGAGTCTTCACAGAAGAACAGGAGAAGAGACTGCAGCAGATCAGAGCCCCGGGGTACAGGGCTCACAACAGAGTCTTCACAGAAGAACAGGAGAAGAGACTGCAGCAGACCGGGGCCCCGGGGTACAGGGGTCACAACAGAGTCTTCACAGAAGAACAGGAGAAGAGACTGCAGCAGACCGGGGCCCCGGGGTACAGGGCTCACAACAGAGTCTTCACAGAAGAACAGGAGAAGAGACTGCAGCAGACCGGGGCCCCGGGGTACAGGGCTCACAACAGAGTCTTCACAGAAGAACAGGAGAAGAGACTGCAGCAGACCAGGGCCCCGGGGTACAGGGCTCACAACAGAGTCTTCACAGAAGAACAGGAGAAGAGACTGCAGCAGATCAGGGCCCCGGGGTACAGGGCTCACAACAGAGTCTTCACAGAAGAACAGGAGAAGAGACTGCAGCAGACCGGGGCCCCGGGGTACAGGGCTCACAACAGAGTCTTCACAGAAGAACAGGAGAAGAGACTGCAGCAGACCGGGGCCCCGGGGTACAGGGCTCACAACAGAGTCTTCACAGAAGAACAGGAGAAGAGACTGCAGCAGACCAGGGCCTCGGGGTACAGGCCTCACAACAGAGTCTTCACAGAAGAACAGGAGAAGAGACTGCAGCAGATCAGGGCCCCGGGGTACAGGGGTCACAACAGAGTCTTCACAGAAGAACAGGAGAAGAGACTGCAGCAGACCAGGGCCCCGGGGTACAGGCCTCACAACAGAGTCTTCACAGAGGAACAGGAGAAGAGACTGCAGCAGATCAGGGCCCCGGGGTACAGGGCTCACAACAGAGTCTTCACAGAAGAACAGGAGAAGAGACTGCAGCAGACCAGAGCCCCAGGGTACAGGGCTCACAACAGAGTCTTCACAGAAGAACAGGAGAAGAGACTGCAGCAGACCAGAGCCCCAGGGTACAGGGCTCACAACAGAGTCTTCACAGAAGAACAGGAGAAGAGACTGCAGCAGACCAGGGCCCCGGGGTACAGGGCTCACAACAGAGTCTTCACAGAAGAACAGGAGAAGAGACTGCAGCAGATCAGAGCCCCGGGGTACAGGGCTCACAACAGAGTCTTCACAGAAGAACAGGAGAAGAGACTGCAGCAGATCAGGGCCCCGGGGTACAGGGGTCACAACAGAGTCTTCACAGAAGAACAGGAGAAGAGACTGCAGCAGATCAGGGCCCCGGGGTACAGGGCTCACAACAGAGTCTTCACAGAAGAACAGGAAAAGAGACTGCAGCAGACCAGGGCCCCGGGGTACAGGGCTCACAACAGAGTCTTCACAGAAGAACAGGAGAAGAGACTGCAGCAGGCCAGGGCCCCGGGGTACAGGGCTCACAACAGAGTCTTCACAGAAGAACAGGAGAAGAGACTGCAGCAGATCAGGGCCCCGGGGTACAGGGGTCACAACAGAGTCTTCACAGAGGAACAGGAGAAGAGACTGCAGCAGGCCAGGGCCCCGGGGTACAGGGCTCACAACAGAGTCTTCACAGAAGAACAGGAGAAGAGACTGCAGCAGATCAGGGCCCCGGGGTACAGGGCTCACAACAGAGTCTTCACAGAAGAACAGGAGAAGAGACTGCAGCAGATCAGGGCCCCGGGGTACAGGGCTCACAACAGAGTCTTCACAGAAGAACAGGAGAAGAGACTGCAGCAGACCAGGGCCCCGGGGTACAGGGCTCACAACAGAGTCTTCACAGAAGAACAGGAGAAGAGACTGCAGCAGATCAGGGCCCCGGGGTACAGGGGTCACAACAGAGTCTTCACAGAAGAACAGGAGAAGAGACTGCAGCAGATCAGGGCCCCGGGGTACAGGGCTCACAACAGAGTCTTCACAGAAGAACAGGAGAAGAGACTGCAGCAGGCCAGGGCCCCGGGGTACAGGGCTCACAACAGAGTCTTCACAGAAGAACAGGAGAAGAGACTGCAGCAGATCAGGGCCCCGGGGTACAGGGGTCACAACAGAGTCTTCACAGAGGAACAGGAGAAGAGACTGCAGCAGATCAGAGCCTCGGGGTACAGGGCTCACAACAGAGTCTTCACAGAAGAACAGGAGAAGAGACTGCAGCAGATCAGGGCCCCGGGGTACAGGGCTCACAACAGAGTCTTCACAGAAGAACAGGAGAAGAGACTGCAGCAGATCAGGGCCCCGGGGTACAGGGCTCACAACAGAGTCTTCACAGAAGAACAGGAGAAGAGACTGCAGCAGATCAGGGCCCCGGGGTACAGGGCTCACAACAGAGTCTTCACAGAAGAACAGGAGAAGAGACTGCAGCAGACCAGGGCCCCGGGGTACAGGGCTCACAACAGAGTCTTCACAGAAGAACAGGAGAAGAGACTGCAGCAGGCCAGGGCCCCGGGGTACAGGGCTCACAACAGAGTCTTCACAGAAGAACAGGAGAAGAGACTGCAGCAGATCAGGGCCCCGGGGTACAGGGCTCACAACAGAGTCTTCACAGAAGAACAGGAGAAGAGACTGCAGCAGGCCAGGGCCCCGGGGTACAGGGCTCACAACAGAGTCTTCACAGAAGAACAGGAGAAGAGACTGCGGCAGACCAGGGCCCCGGGGTACAGGGGTCACAACAGCGTCTTCACAGAAGAACAGGAGAAGAGACTGCAGCAGACCGGGGCCCCGGGGTACAGGGCTCACAACAGAGTCTTCACAGAAGAACAGGAGAAGAGACTGCAGCAGATCAGGGCCCCGGGGTACAGGGCTCACAACAGAGTCTTCACAGAAGAACAGGAGAAGAGACTGCAGCAGATCAGGGCCCCGGGGTACAGGGCTCACAACAGAGTCTTCACAGAAGAACAGGAGAAGAGACTGCGGCAGACCAGGGCCCCGGGGTACAGGGGTCACAACAGCGTCTTCACAGAAGAACAGGAGAAGAGACTGCAGCAGACCGGGGCCCCGGGGTACAGGGCTCACAACAGAGTCTCCACAGAAGAACAGGAGAAGAGACTGCAGCAGACCGGGGCCCCGGGGTACAGGGCTCACAACAGAGTCTCCACAGAAGAACAGGAGAAGAGACTGCAGCAGATCGGGGCCCCGGGGTACAGGGCTCACAACAGAGTCTTCACAGAAGAACAGAAGAAGAGACTGCAGCAGATCGGGGTCCCGGGGTACAGGGCTCACAACAGAGTCTTCACAGAAGAACAGGAGAAGAGACTGCAGCAGACCGGGGCCCCGGGGTACAGGGCTCACAACAGAGTCTTCACAGAAGAACAGGAAAAGAGACTG
Organism: Gymnothorax reevesii; assembly: GCA_029721435.1. Lineage (NCBI taxonomy): Eukaryota > Metazoa > Chordata > Actinopteri > Anguilliformes > Muraenidae > Gymnothorax > Gymnothorax reevesii. Next base: position 57,755,893 of record CM056590.1, read on the forward strand.
CAGCAGACCAGGGCCCCGGGGTACAGGGCTCACAACAGAGTCTTCACAGAAGAACAGGAGAAGAGACTGCAGCAGATCAGGGCCTCGGGGTACAGGGCTCACAACAGAGTCTCCACAGAAGAACAGGAGAAGAGACTGCAGCAGACCGGGGCCCCGGGGTACAGGGCTCACAACAGAGTCTTCACAGAAGAACAGGAGAAGGGACTGCAGCAGACCGGGGCCCCGGGGTACAGGGCTCACAACAGAGTCTTCACAGAAGAACAGGAGAAGAGACTGCAGCAGATCAGGGCCTCGGGGTACAGGGCTCACAACAGAGTCTCCACAGAAGAACAGGAGAAGAGACTGCAGCAGATATAAAGAGAGCAGCTCATATATATTTCGGCCTGAGTCCTAAAGAAGTTGGAGTAACACTGCAGACAGAGCTACACCACTACTGCCATATAACAAGCACCTCCGCTCCGGATCTGCCCCGGCTCTGAGCCGGATCAGCTGGAGCCAGGGCAGATCCGGAGAGGAGGTGCTTGCAATCTGGGAATTAGCCTCTTTTTTTCTTGCTTTTTTTAGGTGTGAAAGTTTGCATATGAGCTGGTTGAAAATATTGGCCTCAAAACTCCATGTTCATGGGAGAAAAACCAGATGGCAGGGAAGAATTGGCTCACCTCCTTCCTCGAGCGCAACAAAACCCTGTCCATCCGTCGACCTCAAGACACCAGCATGTCCCGTTCCAGCAGCTTCAACAAGACCAACGTGACCGTGTTTTTTAACAACCTAAAGACTGTCCTCACCCGCTATAATTTTGAAAAAAAAATGACATCTGGAACATGGATGAAACAGGTAAAAATTTATATTTAGATAAATTTAAAAGCAACAGTGATTTGCAACAGCAATAATTCATTTCATTTATTATTTCAGGTACCACAATGGTTCAAGTGCCGGACAAAATCATTGCCACCAAGGGAAAGCGTCAGGTCGGTGCTGTGACCTCTGGGGAAAGAGGGACATTGGTGATTGTTGCCTTTGCTGCCAACGCACAAGGCAACTTTGTTCCCCCTTACTTTATCTTCCCAAGGAAGAAGTTCCTGGACCACTTCATCTGGGACGGTCCCCCTGGTTGCACTGGTTCTGCCAATGGATCGGGGTAGATGGAGGAGACAGATTTTTTGGCCTTTTTACAGCATTTTTCAAGACACACCCGCGTGACCCCGGAGTCAAAGTTGCTGCTACTCTTAGACAATCATGCATCACACCTCTCTGTGGCAGCTACTGACTTTTGCAAGTCACAGGGCACTGTACTCCTGTCTTTTCCACCCCACTGCTCGCACCTTCTTCAGCCGCTCGACCAAAGCGTTTTTGGGCCACTGAAGCACTACATTAACAGTGCAGCAGACAATTGGATGTGAATGAACCCTGGAAGAAATTTGACCATCTACAACATCCCAAATCTTGTGACTAAAGCTTTGCCTCAAGCTGCAACACCAAGCAGCATTTCAGCTGGGTTTGAGTGAACCGGTATCTGGCCTCTGAATCCAGATATTTTCAGTGAGGCAGACTTTGCTCCAGCTTTTGTGACCCACCGTCCTGCACCAGCACCAGCTCCATCACCAGCACCGGCTCCATCCCCAGCACCAGCTCCATCACCAGCACCAGCTCCATCCCCAGTGCCTGCACCAGCTCCATCACCAGCGCCGGCTCCATCCCCAGTGCCTGCACCAGCTCCATCACCAGCACCAGCTCCATCACCAGCGCCGTTTCCATCACCAGCACCAGCTCCATCACCAGCGCCAGCTCCCTTGAGACACCACCCAGATAGCAAGCTCCTCCTCTCCGGATCCGCCCCAGCTCTGAGCCGGATCAGCTGGAGTTGACACAGAGCCGGGGCAGATCCGGAGCGGAGATGCTCGCTATCTGGGCACCAACCTAGCCAGAGCCTATTTGAGCTGCATCCCCATGAGTCAGCCATTCCTGTAGATGGTGAGAGTTTGTGTCTGTGTGTGAGTCTTTAAATGTGCATGTTCAGCCTTGCCAAGCATTTTTTTTAATATTATCTATCCAGGTATGCTAGTGGTTCCAGGAACATCTAGTGTCACACCAATACGGAGGTTCAGCCCAGAAAAGGTTCGCCTATATCCAAAGGCTCGAGGAAAGTCAATAAAAGGAGAGGCAGAAAGAGGTGAGCAGAGTGTCGTTTTTAACTCGTCTTGATTCTCTTGCTTGTATAAAAACAAGCTGATTCTGACTATAATCTCATTGAATGTTGCAGGTCAGCAGCAGTACTGACGACACCCCAGTGAGAGCTGCTGTGGAGGAGGAGAGTCGGCAGAGGGGCCAGAGAAAACAGGCCTCTGCACAACTCCCAAAGAAAACAGTCCTCTTCACAACTCCCAAAGAAAACAAGGTTTAGTGGACACACTGCACCCACAGTTTCTCAGGGCAATGATGATGAGTGTCTTGTTTGTGGGGAGACATTTGCCTCATCTTTGCCTGGAGAAGTGTGGGTGCGGTGCATCTTTTGTCTGCTGTGGGCGCATGAGGCATGCACTGAGGGGTTAGGGTTATCACTCATTATACCTGTCACAACTGTGATGAGTAATTTCATCCCCGATAGCAAGCTCTTCCGCTCCGGATCTGCCCCGGCTCTGAGCCGGATCTGCGGGAGTCAGCGCAGAGCCGGAGCCGGTCCAGAGCAGAGGTGCTTAATATCAGGGATAATTTTAATAAATAGACCAATTGCACATTGAACATGTTCAAGTTCACTTTTGAAACATTTGAAGCCAATTTACATGTTTAAAACAAATGTCTAGCTGTTTTTCTGTTTTAACGACAGAGATTAAAAAAGATTCCAGAAAATTTTGCCCTGCCCGTGCATTACTTTCATCCCGACTGGATGGGTGGGAAGTAGCAATGCGCAACTTCCGTTCGACGTCAAACTATGCCGGAGTCAGTATATTTGGTGATGATTTAGCACCTGAAATTGACAGAGCAATACATTTCCACGAACGTAAAACAGTGCTTACTTTGACGTTTGAATCCAGTAGTATTGTCATATTATTTGTAGCAACAACTAAGTACTTTTTGTGGTACGAGAACGTGTTTTGTACCTTGTTAGAATGCATTGTCTCCTTTTAAGAGAACAGCAGTTATATAAACTATTACATAAAACACTATTCATATAATCTGTTGCTTGGACGAACTTTTATCGCAGCCACGTTTACCATGAACAAAAGGAAATAAATGGTGCTGTATTATGCCCAACCTTTCAAAGCGCACCAAAGACCGCAGTTTCTGCAACAAGCGATATGCGCAAATACAGAAAACTACAGAACGACTTCACTAATAGGTCACTACTCTCGAATGGTTGCAGACAAGTGGTTACACAACGGTTATGCGGTTATATAAGCGAACCATATAATCAACCAATCAGCCAATGTCACTGGCGTCACGTGCTGCCTGCGCATAATCGTGAGTGCACTTCGTACCCCACTGAGGTACGAGGGAGAAGCAGCAACTATGTAGCTAATACCACATCTTATTTTATTTATTTTTTGGTCCGAAGGTATTTTATGTTTAGGCTTCGCATATCTGCACCGCATTTCAACGCAATGGAATGATTTCATTTCTGCAGGAGGAACTGCACACAGTTGACTGGGCCACGCGATTTAACGTACGTTTCTTGGCGAGTTAAACTGGATTATGAAAAGCCGGTGGTATGAAAATTGTTTTGTTTGATTGAGAATAATGAGATGTAACGTTTATCTGTGGAACCGACTGTTGACTTACTACTTTGTCGTACAGTTTGCTTGTTTTAGCATTTCATCATCGAGGGGTTTCCTTAATCTGGCGTCTAATCTGCATCATTGGACTGGTGGGTGCAAATCGGTGCTTCAATTAGGATATTGTATGTTGTCTTGAGACGCTCAGTTATTTTAATCTAATTGCATATTTATTTCTGTGCTTCTTATGAACGAATCGACTGTGAAAATTTCGCTTCTGCGAGCCACTGTAACGAAGTAGGTTCGCGGTAGGAAGAGGCTCCAGACCGACCCTTCAATACGAGAGCAGAGAGAACTGAACGGTCCGGTGGGCACCGAGCCTTTTGGCCCTCACCTCATTTCACTTCTTGGAAAAAAAGCGCTTGTTTATTTCACGAAATACTAATACCAAGCAGGGAAACGTGTCTGTCTAAAGTCTTTGCTTTATCAGTGTTTTTAGTCTTTATTTCTCATATTAAGGTGAAGGCTGTTGGTGCGGCCTCGGTTAAGGAAGTAGGCGACCTTATTTGTGTCTTGTAAAGGATACGCCTCTTGAAAACCCCGAGTGATTGTGTAACCCGTCGTGTGGAGCCTGAACTTCTCTGCCTTTAAATTTATTCCACCGTGTTTTGTTTCTTCGCCCCAACCTAGACTCCGGATCGACAATGGAGACTGAGATCCAGCATCGCACGGAACAGTTCGTCCACGACATTTCCAACCCCGTGGCTCCGGGTCTGTGCGCCGAAATGCTTGAAGTGGCGGAGGAGGCCAGTCGAGCTGGGGATTTCGGTCTCGCTGCGGAGATCTACGGCTCTCAGTTAGCGGACCTCGCTCAGCCCGACCGGGGACTCTGTCTACGGAGAGCGGACGCTTTGGCTCAGTGCGGGCGCATCGCCGAGGCGTTGGACAGTTATTGCACCGCGGCGAGCCTCGGCCGACTGCGGGCGGAGGAGCTGGGACTTTTAGTCGAAAGTATCGCGCGGAGCCTGCGTGAAAAAAACGAGTCGTTGAAAAGTGCGGAGAGCAAACCCGGCTCCGAGGTGTCCGGAGAGGGAGGCAGCGGCTGTGGCGGCCGGGTGGACGTGCAGGAAGAGAAATCCTCCGATCTGTTCACTTGTAGGCTGTGTAATTCTCTGCTCTATGAGCCTGCGACCTTGCAATGCGGTCATACCTTTTGCAAACGGTGCCTGGACGACGATGTCGTCAACGAATGTAAAGTGTGCAAATATAAGCTGAACAAAAAGAACGGAATTGTCCCGCCCATGGGCCTCCGAGTAAATGTTGTCCTCAGTAGCTTGTTGGAAAAGTGGTTCAACTCAGAAAGCAAAGCAAGGCGGCATTCGCTTGAAGGCGAAAGAATGCTGAAACAGAAGGATTACACAGGAGCGCTGGAGAGGTACAACAGTGCTGTGGAACTAGGTAAGGGGAAATTTTATTTGTGTTAACGCACTTAATGTTTCGCCACTGCCTGGATGTCTATGCGAAAATACGTGCGGGCATTTTCCCAGTGCTTGGTCCAGAGAGTTGACTCTGGGTGACCTACTTTTCTTACTGTGAAACCCGTCGACAGGGGGCGATATTGTGCGTGTCAACTGGAAGTGGCCCAGTTTCTTCTCCTTGCAGCTGAACGGAAGCGCATTGCAACTCAGTTGAGGACGTGCTTTGCTGTCCCTGAACGGGAGTCAATCCAGTTTTAATCTTACATAGTCAGTAAGATAACATTTTAGAATCCCGATCGTGCGCGTATGGTTTCTATTGATTTGAAAAAGCAGGAGGTTTTTTTTTTCCTAGCTGTTTCACACCATCTAAGGAAATGTTACTTTTGCGTGAGCGGTTGATACGGAGTCAGTCTAGGATTTGTATTGCCTGCATGTGGTAATAATTGTTTTTGAGATGAAGTTTACTGTCTAGTCAAATGTGACGATGTCAGGCCACTCAACAGCCATGAGAAGGCTGAAACAAAACGTATGAAAGGTGAATATAACCGGTTATGATGTATAGGCAACCAAGCTATCGGTGACAATCGCCATGTTTGCCCAGGTGCGTAAATTCTGCGCCCTTGCTCAACTAACGTTCGTCTTCAGAGATAAATATGCCGATACCCCTTGCAGCAACACTCTGTCACTGCATGTTGCATCTTAGACAAGTGAGTGGGCATGTTTTTATCGCACAAAACAAATGTTTTCATACAAACAGACACGTCCTGCTGTCCAAAGCCGTGGCGTCATCAGTCCATCTGGCGCGTGACGGAGCTGCTCTCAGCGGAGTGGGGGTGCGCACCGAGTCTTGATTCTGCGCTTTTGACAGTTTTGATCTTGGGCGTAAAGCTCTGTTTTCTAAAAATTAACAACTATGGCTGTCTTTGAAATAAGTCTAAATGTCAGTGATGTAAATGTTTTTAAAGGTAAAGTGAATAAAGCTCTTCTTTTATTCATTCAATCATGTAATTATCAAAGTTAAAGGACTACATTACATTTATTTAGCAGACGCTTTTATCCAAAGCGACTTGCAGTAAGTGCATACAGTAAGGTCACTGGCACTAGCCCAACAGACTGGGCAAGGTACAGCTCACATCAAGTATTAGTCACCTGAAGTCATGAACATGTAGAGCAAAGACTCTACAGAAGGCAGCAGCTCACAGGAAACAGAAACAAAGCAAATAGAGACAAACAGTAAAGGTTTTTTTAATATCGTTTAAAATTTTATTTTTCAAGTAAATAAAAGTAGGGAAGTGGGACGATCAGGTCAGAAACAGTCTAAACAAGTGAGTCTTAAGGTTACGACGGAAGAGCAACAGGGATGGAGCAGTTCGTGGGGCGATGGGAAGGTCATTCCGCCAAAGGGGAGCAAGATGGGAGCTGCTGAGTGATATGGTAGAATGACCAGCTTTCCTGACCCAGGGTAGGGGGGTGAAGTTGTCATGCTGCTGCAGAAGGAAGTGGCTGGCCAAGTGTGTACGGGATGATCATCTCTTGCAGATAGGAAGGGGCCGTCTTGTTTGCTGCAGCAAAGACCAGAGTCAGGGCTTTGAATCTTAACTGGCCGCAACCGGTAGCCAGTGCAGGGATCTCAGCAGGGGAGTCTCATGGGAGACCTTTTGGAGGTTTAAGACCAGACGAGCAGCTGCATTCTGGATGAGCTGCTGCGGTCTGAGGGCACTGGATGGTAGCCCAGCCGGCAAGGAGTTGCAGTAATCTAGATGGGAGATAATGGTGGGTTGGGCTGAGTAGGTGGTTAGGTAAGGTTGAATCCTTCTGATCTACAGAAGAAATCTGCTGGACCGTTACAGCTGCAATGTGCTTGTTGAAGTCCAGTTGGTTGTCTAGGACAAACAACCCCCCCCCCCCAGGTTCTTTGCAGAGCAGGTATTAGCTACTGCAGGGCCATCAACGGTGATGGCAGGCTGTTGTGGAGGGGAGGTTCGGTGCGGGATGAAGAGGAGCTCCGCCTCCTCGGGGTTGAACTTCAGATGGTATCTGGCCATCCGAGAAGAGATGTCTGCCAGGCAGCTGAACTTCTTCCCTGGTAACTTATCACCTTTAGCATATGGTATGCTGAACCGTCCCTCATGAAAAGAGATGACGACGCTGCCCCACAATACCGTGCGGAAGCAATAATTGGACCGAAGGCCATCCATCCAGCCAGTCACAAAAACAAACATGGCAGGCAAAAAATCCATGATCACGTTGCGTTGTGTAATGCATTTGGATTCTCTGATTGCTGCGGTTGTCTTCCTAAGCGGTTATAAAGTCCCTTTTACACCTTTCTTTAACCTCATGATGTTATCCACTGAGGTTAAGGAAAAGTGGTTAGGAATTGGACAGCTGGATGTAATTTTTTGACTTTTTGAACACAGCCAATTTTCAGAATAGCAGTGTTGATTCAGATCTGTTCAGATGCACAAGTGACTGCCCGAGAGTCGGACATTTTATCAGCAGGCCGCTGATATGCTTTTCTTTTAACGAGCAGACGTGAGGATGACATTGTGCATGCAAATATAGGCGGCCGACAAAACGTCCACCAAAAATATAATAAAAAAAAAAAAACGCACAGTGAACAATATGTGAGATAAAAATCTGGAGCTATTAACCAGTCGTGTTTTAAAGCAACATAAAGAGGAATTAAGCCTGGAGACTGAATGTTCATAACTCCTAGAAAACGATCCCGAAGTATTTACGTGGCAGCCATGATAAGTGTGTTCGGATTCTTTAAATGTAAAGGAAAGGAGCTACAATACTTCCTTACTAACAATCTTTAGCATAGGGTACACTGAACCATCCTTTTCGAAAAGAATGGAGGAAATGCAATTCCGCAATGACCATCCATCCGGCCAATCACAAACAAACATGACGGGCAGGGGGCGGCTGATCGCTGTGCCTAGTGTAAGTGCATTCGGATTCTCTTCCTTAGCTGTAAGATTGCCTTTATACCTTTCCTTTACCTCATGATGTTGTACACAGGATAAATAAAAGTGGTAAGGAATTAGTCAATTGGGCGTAATTAAAAAAATAATAATAATTTTTGGACGCAGCCGATGAGTGCGTGTACACGGTTAGTGTTTTTTTTTTTTTTTGAAACGTTTATGATTGACTAACCGTGTACATGTTTCCAAGTCCCACCCCTACTGGGAGTTGTAGTCTCCTGGGTCAGTGGTGCTGGGAGTAGTAGTTTCATGGGTCAGTGGTGCTGGGAGTCATAGTTTCATGGGTCAGTGGTGCTGGGAGTCGAGTCTACTAGGTTGAGTGATGCTGGGCAGGGTTTGCCATGGCAATAGAACAAGTAGTGGCAAAGCCATTGAGCCCACCTGGCCAAACATGGCCAAAATCTAACTTTCATCCCCTATACATGCATATAAAATATGAAAAGGATCCGTGTAAAACTGAAAAAAGCTCAGATGCATGACAGACCAATACAAAGGCATCTAACCACACCATAAGCCTGATTGGCCTAGAGGCTAAGCTGGCTGAAAATGGAGTCTCAGGGAGGCATTGGGGTGTAAAAATTTGAGCAAGTCCTGGGAATAGGGCTGGACAATTAATCTAGATTCGTGATTATTTTAAACACAAAAAAAGTAACTGGCTGCCACTATGGGGCAAACAGACAAACTTAAAGTCTTCTCTGACACATACCTCATGCGGTGTTGAACAAACATCAGAGGACATTTGTAATGCTTCTGGGAAGAAAACTGCATTTTGAAGTCCAGTGATTACCAGCAAGCTTGGACAGCCCCCATCGCCTTGGTGTAATTGGCTTACCTTATATCTATACCAGTGTACCTTGCCTAACTTGTAGTCAAGCCATTTATTCAGCCAACTGACCAATCAAAACCAAAACTTGGCCTATAATGATTAAGAAGAGACCGACCTAACCAGCCTACCGTGTTAGATTAGAAGAATGCCAATAATCTGAATAAATGGGGAAAAAAAGGGCTGAAATTCTAAGATTAAAGGTGTATATAATACAAGTATTATTAAAAAGATTTCTTAATCGTTTTAAGATGGCCCTGGTGGAAAGCATTTTGTGAAGCATATCGAACATGAATGTGGGATGGAGATTATTTTCGCGTGGCACGTAATGGTCTAATGCATCGAAGATGGACTAAACGTGTTCAGGTAAATCTGTGCTGCAAATTTGTAGCATTTTCTGCTTTATAATTGAAAAAGATTAATTGAAAATGAAGTAATTCATAGCTCTTGATTTTGGTTACTTTTGAGCATCTAAGTTGCTTCCAGTGAAGATGGAAAACATTTTAAGTGTATTGAACGTAAAATATAAATTATCTCATTTGCACACAGCGGCCAAATGTAAAAGTAGAAATCTAGCAAACGCATTCAGGCAAATCCGTAATGTTTCATGGTCATTTAAATTTCAAAATGTTGCAAACAAAAATGATATCTAGACAGACTGTCTGCCAATTTAGATTGTTAATTGAGCAAATCAACTGTTCGATGGTAAATTGAGCAAAGTAAATCAGAAGGGGGTGAGAGTAACAGTCGGGTAGAAGGTGGTGATTCTGCAGAGCTTAACGTTGCTGTGTTTAGCATATTGCTGATAAATGCTGCAGTCAGTGAAGTCATTTTCCAGAAGCATTTCATATGGCCTCTGATTTTTGGCAGCCGTTCATTCAAGGCCACATAAGGTATGATTCATGGAAGACAAAAGGGGCAAATTCGTTTGTCGGCCGCATAGTGGCAGTACTTTTATTGCGTGAGATGAATAGCCCAGCCCTACCTGGGGATGCATAGGGGTTTAAAAAATTGAGTCTTATTATATGACTCATTGTGTGAGTCCCATTTCATATTGCTTTTATGATAATTTTTTATTTGTAAATGCCTAAATAACGTTTGATTTACTATATACAAGATTTCTTTCTTTGCATTTTATTTTTGTTCGGGGGGCCGGTGAACTTGGTTTGTCGTGGGCTTTGTGAGTGCATGAGGCCCCATTAGATGTAGACGCGTGGCCCGAACCCACCTTATGTACTGCTCTCATGTAAAACCATAACCTTTGCTTTACCTTTTCCTGAGATTGTGCTCTTTGTAGTGTTTGCAGCATTAACTTATGAGATTGTGGTGTTTATGATATCATGTAGAAAAAGTATACATTGCCACATTTACTCCATTGTATAATCCATGCAATTAGAGGCAGTAAAAGTGGGAGAGGAGTCACAGTTAAGTACTTGGACAGTATAATATCTGCATTATACATGCGACATGATGTTTCTAGTCTTGTAATGTCCTACTACAAGAAAGATCATGTAGGTACTGAGGGGGTCGGAGACGGATGATTTGGGTGGGGGTGGGCAGTAGACAAGATTCACAGTTAAAAACAAATCCTCAAAATTAAAATAAACTCTTGCAGGTCTAGTTATGAAAATTTCATGCCGTGTTCTATCTCTTTTGGATGTGATCCATAGATATTTTAATTTGTGTGAACAGAAGTCACATTTTAAAAAAATCATATTTCTCAGAGGACACTTTTACTGGCGGTCACATTTACACAAACAGTGGATGGGTGGAGTTATTTTAGTTATTTTTTTTATTTTTAGATATTTTTCCTTCGACGACGGCGCGGCAGTCGTCTGTCTCTGTCGCCCGGTGGTTTGGGGCTGGTGTCACGGCGGTATGACACATGCACCATAAAACTTTCTCTGTCTGCTGTGTTCCATCTTATATTGTGGCCAAAATTATGTGCCTATCATACAGTGTGTTAAATATGCCAATAATATGAATATTTACTCATTGAGAAAAAGGAAAATCCCATCGTCTGTGTGATGTGAAGCACGCTACTTCTACGTGTGTTCATACTCTTGTATCATTTGGAAATAAAAATTGATTCCAATTCATTTTTACCCCTCATATACCTGACGGGGTATTGCTATCCTTCGTGCGGTTGGGCGGGCGGGCGGGCAGGCAGGCGTCTCCAAAAACTTCGACATCGGGCAGAGGGGTATTCCGTGCATTGCACGCCTATTTTTATAATATTTTTACCACAGTCCTGGGGTGTTTTTCGTAAAAATTTGTGTGGATTTCATACCTAAATAATACGTACATACAAAACATAAAAATGACATTTTGTGGAAAATAACCTAATTTATAAACCTATGGGTAAAATAAACTTTATGGAATTTTCATATATATAATCAGGATGGACTTCAAATTTATTGACATTGTGCATAATTTTAATAACTTCCTTTTTTTAATGTCCCAAGTTTGTTTTTATAAATCAAATCTTTAAAGAAAGTGACGTTCTTATCTCTTTGTGTCAACACACCGTTTTTTTTTTTTTTTGGGCCATTTCATGGTATTTGAGAAGTATTATCAGAAATATAAATGTTTGAATCTGAGCAAAATACCAATTGGATATGTTCGATGTACATCTGAACTGACGAGGAAACAAGGCAAGAATAATTTTTCTCTTTATTGATGTGGTATAAAACAATGTGAGTAAGGTTTTTTCAAAGAAATGGAACACACCTCATGGAAAATTAAAAATCTTTTTTGTCCTGTCCTACACAATTACATGTCGGACAGGACTCTCGTATTCTGGTAATGGCCCAGTGGTTAATTCCCGAGTTGATATTGCTACTTCCACAACTACTAAGGCTTTTAAAAGGCTGTTCAGTTATTTTTGAGTTCAGAAACCACTGGCTGATTTAATTGCCAGTAATTAGAGAGATGACTTCCCAATTAGCGCCTGTCATAAAATATGTTGGAGTAATTGGTGATGGATTAAGTAGTGACGTGTTAAGTACATGTAATTGGTACCAAACTTACAAATGAGAAGACATTGAGCAAAACTGAGGTGCCTCTCTGGAGGAGCCGGTTGCTTTAAATTGAAGTGGTTTCTTCCTGTGTGTTTGTGTTTTGACAAGTTTGCGTAACTCAACAGAAACCATGTCAGCTTCCTTGGAACTATAAACTGCACCCCAGATTTAATGGGTCCATCACTGTAATGCCAGTGCAGAGAGAAGCAACAGCCAGGCCTCCTAAAACAGATGCTGAGAGGAGCCGCACCGACGGGGGAAAAATCAAGAATGACTGAATTACGAGGAGCCGAAACGGACAGGGAACGAAAAAAGTATTTCTCATAATCGTGTGAATCTTCTGGCGTTTTGGTCCCAAGTGAAAGTGTCCTGTTCCACACGCCGACCAAGCAGGAACTTTTGACCCCACCTCAGCTGTACTTTGAGTTAAGAAACCAAAATTTCCTCTGAAACCCAGCGAAGATATCAGGGGATGAAACCGCTTGGCTAAACTCTTTGAATACCATGTGGTTGGACAGAACTTTACAGTTTTCCAACATGGCAAAAATACCACTTCGCTTTTTGACCTGTCCGACACACACTTTCTGGCTTCATTAGGAACTGGAAAAAAGAAATCAAAAGACAGTTTTTTACCATATAAAGTGGTCCTATGGCTCTTGCTTATGACCAGTTCAAACTTATCGAGCATTCCCCAGAGTGATGTCAATGGAGGAAAAAAACCACTCAAACTGGGTTGAGTGGTGCTGGGGGTTGTAGTCCCCTTGGTTGAGTGGTGGTGGGGGTTGTAGTCCCCTTGGTTGAGTGGTGCTGGGGGTTGTAGTCCCCTGGGTTGAGTGGTGTTGGGGGTTGTAGTCCCCTGGGTTGAGTGGTGCTGGGGCTTGTAGTCACCTGGGTTGAGTGGTGCTGGGGCTTGTAGTCACCTGGGTTGAGTGGTGCTGGGGCTTGTAGTCACCTGGGTTGAGTGGTGCTGGGGCTTGTAGTCCCCTGGGTTGAGTGGTGCTGGGGCTATTAGTCCCCTGGGTTGAGTGGTGCTGGGGCTATTAGTCCCCTGGGTTGAGTGGTGCTGGGGCTATTAGTCACCTGGGTTGAGTGGTGCTGGGGCTTGTAGTCACCTGGGTTGAGTGGTGCTGGGGCTTGTAGTCCCCTGGGTTGAGTGGTGCTGGGGCTGTTAGTCCCCTGGGTTGAGTGGTGCTGGGGCTTGTAGTCACCTGGGTTGAGTGGTGCTGGGGCTTGTAGTCCCCTGGGTTGAGTGGTGCTGGGGCTTGTAGTCACCTGGGTTGAGTGGTGCTGGGGCTTGTAGTCACCTGGGTTGAGTGGTGCTGGGGCTATTAGTCCCCAGGGTTGAGTGGTGCTGGGGCTATTAGTCCCCAGGGTTGAGTGGTGCTGGGGCTTGTAGTCCCCTGGGTTGAGTGGGTTGCTGAGGTACATTGAATTTCTCTGCCTGTACTGAACTGACCTCCGTTCCTAATTATGATAGACTGTGCAAGTGTGTGAAGGGCTGGGTAATTTTGTTTTTTCCTGTCGCACTCTCACACACTCTCTCTCTCTGTCCTTTTTCTCTCTGGGTTTTTATCGCAGTCTTTCTTTTTTTCCCTCTCACTCCTTCCCCTTTCCCTCTGTAAGGGCTGATCTGTGCTGTTCTGTTGATGTGAAGTTTCAGGAAGTGAAGGATATTTGGGTGAAGTTTGGCCCAGATGTGCTCGTGTCCCTGTGTGCACCCTCTGCTGGGGAACGGCACACGTGAGCCTCGCAGTCCGCGGCGCTCCTGAGGAACAGAGCGTTCTGTACTGACCTGTTTTAATGTGGCACAGAGTGTTCGCCCTGATGGCTCCCCTGTGCGCTGGGGTTACAGACATTACCAGACATTACTGTGGTGGCAATTCCCTGTGAGACAGGAAGGTGCTTTTCGAAATGCGCTTGTGTATTAGAGTTCTGTTTTTTTTGGTTCCTATTTTTCATTTTATGATTTTGGCTCAGGCATTTTACCCCTAATATACTGCGCCCTCCATTATTATTGGCACCCCTGGATAAGATGTGTTAAAACTAAAGCCTTAAAATAAATTCAATTTTTGTTGCAGAAGCACACTCTCACACTGAAAATTGTAGAAAAATGTAACCTTCAACTCAAGTGAATTTTAAGGGGGGAAAAAAAATCTGTGACTAATGTGATGTGAATATAGGCCACTAGATGGCAGTATTTACCTTTCTTTTATTAGGCCCAGACTGGAGCTAGGTTTAGACATGTCCTGAGCATGTCTGGGGCAAGTCCCCGAAAAAAAAAAAAAAGAGGTCTAAATGTGGGTGGGGTCTGCAAAAGAGTATATAAGGAAAAGAATTGAGACAGTAAAGTAGTAGGAGAAATTGCAAGAAGAAGGATACATGTGACCAGACCTGTCATTTCTGTTCAAGACCTGTGAAGTTTCTTTTGTGGATTTTTGCCTGTGTTAGAGTTTTTCCCTCACCCAGGGCATCACCAAGCAACCTACAAAAGGGACTGTAAATATTTCTGTTTTTTGTCTTGGAAATCAGTCTTGGTCATTAGTTGTAGATTTTAGATTAGTCATTATGGTTAGTTGTTGTCTTTGTTAATTAAATGTGTTTAAGTTTTTAAAACTGTGTCTGTCATCCCGTGCTGTTGCTGTTGTGTTGTAATTGTAATAACAAATCGGGGCCATAACAAATTGGGGGCTCGTCCGGGATAGACCATTGTGTGATTCATTAATTGAAAATCTAACATTTCAAATTGTAAAATTGTTTTTTGAATTTTCCTATATAAATATATTGACAGATCAACAGCAATGGATGATTTCTTGGCATCACCAACCGTTGAGGTATTGAAGTCTTTTAAAAAGACAGAACTGCTAGAAATATGCAGACATTTAGAGCTGACAGAGGTAAAACCAGCCATGCGAAAAGCAAGACTGGCTCGAGAGAGAGTTGAATATTACATTGATGAAAATGTGTTTGCACCCGGAGATCTGGAACAGTTTCCAGTGGAAAATCCAAATGTAGAAATGGAACTTAAATTAAAACTGCTAGAGATTGAAAGGGAGGAAAGAGAAAAACAAAGAGAATTTGAGAGGGAAGAAAAAGAAAAACAAAGACAGTTTGAGTTAGAAAAATTAGCAAGAGAAGAGAAAAAAGAAAGGGAGGAAAGAGAAAAAGAAAGGGAGGAAAAAGAGAAAGACAGAGAATTTGAGAGAGAGAAAGAGGAAAGAGCAGAAAGAGAGAGACAGAGAGATTTTGAATTAGAGAAATTGGATAGAGAAGAAAGGCTCCAAATGGAGAAACTAAAAATAAAAATGGCAACAGAAAATAAATTTCGGGCTAGCCAGGAGGTAAAACTGGTGCCTCCATTTTCAGAAAAGGATGTTGACAACTATTTCCAGTGTTTTGAAAAGGTAGCAAAGAGTTGCCAGTGGCCAAAGGAAAACTGCCCTATGATGTTGCAAACTGTCCTCAAGGGTAAAGCTCAACAAGCCTATTCAGCTTTGTCTGCAGATGATTCCTCTGATTATGAGGTTGTCAAAAAGGTTATTTTGAGAGCTTATGAGTTGGTTCCAGAGGCTTACCGACAGAAATTCAAGAGGTCTGAAGAGAAAGAAATCAGACTTATGTGGAATTTGCTAATGAGAAGAAAGTTTGCTTTGAGCGCTGGTGTACTTCTATGGAGGTCAAGGATGATTTCAACTCACTAAAAGAGATGGTGTTAGTTGAAGAATTCAAGAACTGTGTTAAGGATGATGTTAAGACCTACCTTAATGAGAAGCAAGCACTGAATTTGCAATCAGCTGCCAAATGTGCAGATGAATATGTTCTCACACATAAGTCCAAATTTCAGTCTAGCAGTAACAATAGATGGTCCCAATTTCAGAAAAAGGGTTACGGTGATACCCAAGATTCCTCACCCAAAGACAAAGACAAATCTGGTGACGGTGCTCAGAAATCCAGTAACAGGTCTGATCAAAGTGTGAAAACTGACAGTGACAAAAGTGGTCTGGTTTGCAGTTATTGCAAGAAATTTGGTCATGTTACAACTAACTGTTGGTTCCTTAAAGCTAAGAAAGAAAAAGAAAAGGATACCAAACCAAATGCCTTTGTGAAAACAAGGTTAGAAACCCCTGTAGTAGATAACCAATCTGCTAAATTGCCTGCTTCTTGTGGGGCTAAAAAGCCTAATACAGCTGACTTCGTGAGGGAAGAATTTCTTCCATTTGTGTCAGAGGGATTTGTGGCTCTGAATGAGCATACTACTCCTGTCCCCATATATATCCTAAGGGATACCGGAGCTTCTCAGTCACTTTTGTTGATGGACTCTTTGGAGTTACGTGATGAGACCGCTTCAGGGGATTTCATACTTGTACAAGGTATTGAAGGGAGGACTGTATCTGTACCCCTGCGCTCTATATTCTTGAAGTCAGATTTAGTTACAGGACAGGTAAAGATGGGACTTATGTCAAGTCTACCTATAAAGGGTGTTTCTCTGTTGCTAGGCAATGACGTGGCTGGGGGCAAAGCAGTTCCCCCTGTACATCTTACTTCACAGTCGAGCACTGAAAATGGGGATGAGGACCCATCTCTGTATCCTTCTTGCGCAGTGACTCGTGCTATGGCCAAGAAGGCTTAAGAAGAAGATGTTGTGGTGCAGTCCAGCACATTGAATAGTCAGGACTCAGATGGTTTACCTCATGACTCTGTGGCCTACGATGGTTCTCCGTTTGAGGACTTATCAGATACTTTTATCAGTTCTCTATTCAGCCAGCCGGATGGGTCTGGTGATTCTGATGTGTCTGGAGACTTGTCTCTGTCCAGAAAGCGGTTGATTGAGGAGCAAACTAATGATCCTGAAATTTGTGCACTAAGGAGGAGAGCCCTTCCTGATAAAGAAATAGATGCAGTTCCAGTTGGGTATTATCTCAAGGATGGTGTGTTGATGCGTAAGTGGCGCCCTCCTGATATCCCTGCCAATGCAGATTGGGCAGTGGTCAGGCAAATTGTTGTTCCGAAGGTCTACAGGAATGAGATCTTAACAATGGCTCATAGTTTACCTTTAGGAGGTCATCTTAGTGTTAACAAGACTTTTGATAAGATCATGAAACACTTCTTTTGGCCTGGGCTTCAGAAAGACGTTTCCAACTTTTGCAAAACCTGTCACACTTGTCAGGTAGTTGGAAAACACCAGTTAGACCCACCTGTAGCTCCATTGCAGCCTATCCCAGCATTTGGGGAGCCATTCTCTAAGGTCATTGTTGATTGTGTTAGTCCATTACCCAAGACTAGATCTGGAAATCAGTACTTGTTGACAATCGTGTGCATCCACCAGATTCCCTGAAGCCATACCTCTACGTAACATCAAGGCAACTGCAATCTCAAAGGCTTTGATAAAGTTCTTCACGTTGTTTGGCCTTCCCAGGGAAATTCAGTCAGATTAAGGTAGCAATTTCACTTCTGGTTTGTTTCAGCAGGTTGTGTATGAACTAGGTGCAAAGCAGATTCTTTCTAGTGCCTATCATCCAGAAAGTCAGGGTGCCTTAGAGCGGTTTCATTCCACTCTCAAGACAATGATGAGGACTTATTGTTATGACCATGAGAAAGACTGGGATGAAGGGGTTCATTTGCTGTTGTTTGCAGCTAGAGAAGCAGTGCAGGAGTCGACTGGATTCAGTCCGTTTGAGCTAGTGTTTGGCCATGAAGTGAGAGGACCTTTGCTATTGTTGAGTGAACAATGGCAAGAGAAAGAACCGCATATCAGTCTGGTAGACTATGTTAGCAAGTTCAAGGAAAGATTGTGTGCAGCTTGTGACCTAGCCAAAGAGAACTTGAAATCAGGTCACGGAAAAATGAAAACTTGGTATGATCATAAGGCTAGAAGCCGTGAGTTTAAACCCGGAGACAAGGTCCTTGTGTTGTTTCCCTTGCAGTCCAATCCATTGCAGAATAGATTTCATGGTCCTTATTAAATTCTGACAAAACTCAATGATCTCAATTATATTGTGAAGACTCCAGATAGGAGAAAACCAAAACAATTGTGTCACATTAACATGCTGAAGCCTTATCATGACAGAAATGCTAGGGTTGCAGCTGTCACTTCAGATTCTCCTATGGCCGAAATTTGTGAAGATGAGGGGGAGTTTCAAGATGGTGAACCTAGAATTAAAGCTGAAGTTCTTTCATGTAAATTGTCAAACTCTGAAGTGTTGCAAAATCTTGATGTAAAACTCCAGCACTTAGAACCCTCACAGAAAGATCAGTTTGAAAGGTTGATCAAGAAATATGTGGATTTGTTTCCTGATGTTCCAAAGAGAGTAACTATAACCCCTCATGATGTAGATGTTGGTGATGCCAAACCAATAAAACAGCATCCGTACCGGATGAATCCTGAAAAGAGAAAGATTGCTGAGAAAGAGGTTGAGTACATGTTAAAACATGATATTATCAGACCCTCCAACTCCGATTGGAGTTCACCCTGTGTGCTAGTTCCAAAACCTGATGGAAGTACTAGATTCTGTACAGATTATCGCAAAGTCAATGCTGTAACTAGAACTGATGTGTTTCCAATACCTAGGATTGATGATTGTATTGATGGAGTAGGGCAAGCAAAGTTTCTGACCAAGATTGATTTATTGAAGGGTTATTGGTGTGTGCCTTTAACTGAGAGGGCCAAGAGCATCTCTGCTTTTGCCACACCATCTGGGTTGTACCAGTATGAAGTCCTACCCTTTGGGATGAAAAATGCCCCAGCCACATTCCAAAGGATGATACAGTCTACAATCGCCGGATTTCCACACACGGGTGCATACATCGATGACCTGATCGCAAGGAGTGACTCCTGGGAAGAACATCTAAAAGATGTAGAGACGTTGTTCCAGCGCCTGACCCAGGCTAACCTGACTGTTAACCTGAACAAGAGTGACTTTGGTTGTGCTGCTGTCACCTATCTTGGCTACGTCATAGGTCAGAGTAAGGTGGCACCCATAAATGCTAAAGTCCAAGCCATCATGGACTTTCCCGTTCCTGACAACAAAAAAGCTTTGCGCCGCTTCCTTGGAATGATCGGGTACTACTGCAAGTTCTGCAAGAACTTTGCTGAGATTGCTCTCAGTCTAACTAACCAACTGAAGAAAGGTGTAAAGTTCACTTGGGATGATGCATGCCAGAGAGCCTTCGATCGCCTGAAGTCTCTGCTGTGTCACTTCCTCGTGCTCAAATCTCCTGACTTCAACAAACCGTTCTCCATTGCGGTCGATGCTAGCGACCAAGCTTGTGGATCAGTGCTCCTACAGAGAAGTGACTCTGATGACATTGAGCATCCCGTGGCATACTTCTCCAGGAAGTTCAATCGCCACCAAAGGAACTATTCCACAATAGAGAAGGAGCTGTTGGCTCTGGTCCTTTCTTTACGTGTATGTGAAGTATCACGAATGTAGCTGAAGCGGCTCAGGAGTTATGCCCTGGACAAGAAATTGCTAACAGACAACAGACACAGACAGACAGACGGACTGGGGTGATGACATAATACGTCCTGTCTTAAGACGGGCGTATAATAAAAAGTAGAGCGGGACTCACAATTATTCACTAAAATTGGCGAAAAAAAAATGTTTTCTTCCTCCTCTTTAGACGTGAGGATGTGTGATCAGGTCGTGAAAAGCCGACAGAACACCAGCCAACAATATTACGTACAACAACACGCAACAATATAGGCTAAAATAACAAGCCATTAACAGCTTTTGTTTTCAGCTGCAGGAGATTTGCACATGGAGAAGAAGATGAGCGTAACGCTCTTTTCAAGTCCTCCGCAGCCTTTTCTTGAAGTGATGAGACACTGGCTGTGGCTGCAGGGTTTTTTTTTTTTTTTTTTTTTTAAACATCAAGGTAACATTGCGCCCCATGCATCTGTTTGCGGATAACTGCACTAGTGTGAACATTTAAGTGTATTGTTAGTTAATGTAATAATATTGCCTGAAAGCTTCAGATAATCACCCCTAAAAATAGGTGACTATATGTACTGGTGAGAAATGAACGAGGAGAAGGAAGAGGAGGAAAAAATGACGTGTACACGGTTATTGATTTTTTTCCCCCGGCATATAATGCAGGGGGTATATAGCGATCAGTGTGTCTGTCTGTCCGTCCGTCTGTAATAAAATCGTTTCCGGACCAGAACTCGAATAGTATACCACTTACAAACACCAAATTTGGTATGGAGCTTCTCCTTATGGTCTAGTTGTGCCATTTGGGGGTGGTATCCCCTTAGATGCCAAAATGGCTCTCTAGCGCCACCAAGACGCATTTCACTGGCACTTAGACGGCCACCATGACCGTTTGGAAAGTCGTAGAGAGATGGAACCAACACTACATTGTTCAACTCATCAAGGCCTAAAAATAAACAATCAACACCCATTATCTAAATCGAACAGGAAGTCCGCAATTTGCATATCAAAATTTCCTTATTTCCCTAAATTTGGCCAAAATTTGCCTTCGAACAAACGCGAACTCCTTTGAGGGCGTTCATCATATCGACCCCAAATACTAATACATGACAAAGCACACTCTGTTGATGAAAATTACTGTAAAACTTTTTCAAACTGTTTGGATTTTTTTAGGCGTCAAAGATGGGGTCCCCAGCCACTTTCACTGCCTTCTTTCGATGTGTACACAATTCCCAACCTTAATTTGACCCCTTAAACATG
This sequence comes from Gymnothorax reevesii, assembly GCA_029721435.1. NCBI lineage: Eukaryota > Metazoa > Chordata > Actinopteri > Anguilliformes > Muraenidae > Gymnothorax > Gymnothorax reevesii. The sequence continues at coordinate 57,776,595 of CM056590.1, forward strand.
CTAAAAAACAAACCAAATTGTATAGTTAATTCATTGTGGATTTCAACATTTTTTAAATGTCTAAAATCTTCACCAAACAGACAAAACGGCTCTCTAGCGGCACCTAAACACACCAAAATGGGACTTTTGCTTTGACCTAGGCCTGTCGCAATGTCATAAAATTCTGAAAAAAAACACACATCATTGCTGTACCATGCCCTGTACTGTGACCTGATTTCGTGAAAATCCATTTGAGACTTTTTGAAATAAAAAATATGTTCATAATACGCTGTACAGTATTATATAATTTGTTACTGTGGACAAACCGTTTATCATATCACTATGTCCTTTGGTATACTTAATAAGCTCCATGTGTACAAACAAACTGCCTAGCATGGTACCATTTGAATATTCATTCTTTGAAAAATATAGAGTGACGCACTTCTGAATTCCCCATAAGTTGCAGTGTATAAAACTTTTGTCTTTCTTCATTGAACATGCTCCTGAAATTTCAGCTTTCTAGGATTTACCTGGAAGAAGCAGTTATTAATTTCTTGATTTTTATTGATTTTCAGTATTTTATTATCCCCCGGCATATAATGCGGGGGATATAGCGATCAGTGTGTTCGTCCGTTCGTCCGTCTGTAATAAAATCGTTTCCGGACCAGAACTTGAAAACTATATCACTTTCAAACACCAAATTTGGTATGGAGCTTCTCCTTATGGTCTAGTTGTGCCTTTTGGGGGTTTCGGTCCGTCCGTCTGTCCACACAACCTGTAGGTTACACAACCTACAGCCGGGGGGATCTGCCATTGCCAGATGGCTCTTGTTCTCAACGGTTATGATTTCTTATCTGTGTAGCTGATTACACGTGCAGATGTTGACACCCCTAGAACACGCCATTCAAGTGAGGCTGATGTGTGTCGACCGTCACAAGTCAGGCAATGGCTACAAGAAAATAGCCACTTGTCTGCACCTGCCCATATCTACTGTCAGAGGAATCATTAAGAAGTTCAAAACAACTGGAACAGTGGTAAACAAGCCTGGAAGAGGACGCAAGGTTATTTTGCCACCACACGCAGTGAGGTGGAACAACCATCAGGTGTTAGCTACATGCCAACAAGCTGTTTGGGAGGCATGCACGGAAAAAACCTTTTCTGACTCACAATCATAAGCGCAAACGTCTGGAGTTCGCTAAGCAGTACTGGGACTTCAACTGGGACCGTGTGCTTTGGTCAGATGAGCCCAAGATGGAGCTTTTTGGCAACCAACACTCAAAGTGGGTCTGGCGGAACACAAAAGATGAGTATGCAGAAAGGCACCTCATGCCCACTGTGAAGTATGGGGGAGGATTGGTGATGCTGTGGGCCTGTTTCTCTTCCAGAGGCCCTGGGAACCTTGTTAGGTTGCATGGTATCATGAACGCTTTGAAATACCAGGACATTTTAAATCAAAACCTGGTGGCCTCTGCCCGAAAGCTGAAGATGGGTCATCACCTGGTCTTTCAGCAAGATAATGACCCCAAACATGTGGCCAAATCTATGCAGAAATGGTTCACCAGACACAGAATCAAGCTCCTCCCATGGCCATCTCAGTCCCCAGACCTCAACCCCATTGAAAACCTGTGGAGTGAGCTGGAGAGGAAAGTGCAGATGAGAGGACCCAGGTCGCTGGATGATTTCGAGAGATTGTGCAAAGAGGAATGGTTGAAGATCCCTCTTTCTGTATTCTCCCATCTTGTGAAACATTATAGGAGAAGAATAAGTGCTGTTTTGTTGGCAAATGGGGGTTTTACAAAGTATTAACTTCAGGGGTGCTAATAATTGTGGCACACATGATGTAAAGTAATTATTTCTTAATGTGGGATTTTTTCCCAATGAGTAAATGCATCTTGAATTAAATGTTTGATTTTCCTCTTTTTTTCCATTGTGGTCCTATATTATTTAGGAAAAAAACTGAATTTATTAGAAGCTAAAGAACACATCTTAACCAGGGGTGCCAATAATTATGGAGAGCACAGGGCCGGGTTCAAAAAATCAATTTTCCGATTCACATATATTTTTTTTTTTTTTTTTCCTTTGTTTTAATGAAAATTTTCAATATCGATTCATTTTTTTTTTTACAAATATTGATCTTATATTAGTGCGTTTCCATCTTGCTTGTGAATATTCTATAACTGATCCAGGAGGGCCATCTAGTGATACAATAATGTTCTGCATGCATTAATTTGCAGCTTCGTGTCTGCTGGCGGACACATCTGCGTAAGGCGCTTAAAGTAACACTAGGCGCTCGTGGGTTTGAGGGCGGACCTTACAAATCCTGCAGTTCAATGCGACTACGCCCACCACCAATCACAGTGCACCATGATGCTTCCAAAGCCACGCCTGAAAACCTGCGCACCTTTGTGTACGCGGGTAGAGGTGTGGGCATCTATGGAGGGGCTTTGATTGACAGCTGTATCATTCCAGTCATTTGAGTTGGTAGTACGTTTGATTGGCTGTTGTTTTATAGCTCTTGCCTCTTACAGGATAGACATATTTTTTTCATTCCAGTGTCAAACATCTTGTGTTTAATAGCTCTATCGATCACTGTAGAGGTTTAATAAGAATTTTTAAAAATTGTAACAAATCTGCGGGAGCCTAGTGTACCTTTTTAACAAACCCTACTGAGCACCGTTCTTCTCCAACGCGCCAAATCCAGACGATCCTTAAATGATGAATTACATTAATATTTAAATTTGTTGCGAGTAGCGAAGTGGCCAGTGTCAAAGTAACAAAGTAAAAGTATACTTTTTTATCTTTTAAATGTAGTCAAGTAAAAGTCCCAGTTAAAAAAAAACTCAAGTACAAATCATCAAAAAAAAATAACTTTTATACTGAATTTCCTGACGTAACTGATAATAATGAATAAGTTAATTGCAGGTTGAGGTATTTTGACTACGTGTCATATAAATGTACATCGAGCGGTGTTTCATCGATAGAAAGCAGGCTGCAAATGCGAAACTACTTGTTGACGGTAAAAATGCACAGTGATACGTACATAACTGCAGTGGGCACGGCTGGTTACGCACGGAATGGTAAATTGAGGCCGGATTTTCAAGCTACAAGTAATGATGAGAAAACAAAATCAACATTGGATATAAATTTCGGTATCAGATCTTTATTTTAAGCTCAACTACATGCGTTGGGAGATATATTTTCAATAACAGCGATGGATGGAAGTTTAGTGATAAAACGTCCCAATTTTTTCGTCCACCATTTCAACCAGTTTTTGAATAAAAAAATGCAATATTTTCTTTGAATGTATCGTAATTCAAAACCCAAAACCACTGAAGTTGGCACGTTGTGTAAATCGTAAATAAAAACAGAATACAATGATTTGCAAATCCTTTTCAACCTATTTTCAATTGAATACACTTCAAAGACAAGGTACTTAATGTTCGAACAGGTAAACTTTGTAATTTTTTGCAAATATTTGCTCATTTGGAATTTGATGCCTGCAACATGTTTCAAAAAAGCTGGCACAAGTGGCAAAAAAGACTGAGATGGTTGAGGAATGCTCATCAAACACTTATTTGGAACATCCCACAGGTGAACGGGCTAATTGGGAACAGGTGGGTGCCATGATTGGGTATAAAAGCAGCTTCCCTGAAATGCTCAGTCATTCACAAACAAGGATGGGGCGAGGGTCACCACTTCGTGAACAAATGCATGAGCTGATTGTCGAACAGTTTAAAAACAGCATTCCTCAATGACCTATTGCAAGAGATTTAGGGATTTCATCATCTACCCCGTAATATCGTCAAAAGATTCAGAGAATCTGGAGAAATCACTGCACGTAAACGACAAGGCCGAAAACCAACATTGAATGCCCGTGACCTTCGATCCCTCAGGCGGTACTGCATCTAAAATCGACATCAGTGTGTAAAGGGCATCACCACATGGGCTCAGGAACACTTCAGAAAACCACTGTCAGTAACTACAGTTTGTCGCTACACCTGCAAGTGCAAGTTAAAACTCCACAATGCAAAGCGAAAGCCATTTATCAACAGCACCCAGAAATGCCGCCGGCTTCGCTGGGCCCAAGCTCATCTAAGATGGACTGATGCAAAGTGGAAAAGTGTTCTGTGGTCTGACGAGTCCACATTTCTAATTGTTTTTGGAAACTGTGGACGTTTGTCCTCCGGACTAAAGAGGAAAGGAACCATCCGGACCATTATAGGCACAAAGTTCAAAAGCCAGCATCTGTGATAGTATGGGGGTGTATTAGTGCCCTAGGCATGGGCAACTGACACACATGTGACGGCACCATTAATGCTGAAGGGTACATACAGGTTTTGGAGCAACATATGTTGCCATCCAAGCAACGTGTTTTTCTTGGACGCCCCTGCTTCTTTCAGCAAGACAATGCCAAGCCACATTCTGCACGTGTTACAACAGCATGGCTCCGTAGTAAAAGAGTGCGGGTACTAGACTGGCCTGCCTGTAGTCCAGACCTGTCTCCCCTTGAAAATGTGTGGCGCATTAAGCGTAAAATACGACAACGGAGACCCCGGACTGTTGAACAACTTAAGCTGTACATCAAGCAAGAATGGGAAAGGGCTCCATCTGAAAACCTTCAAAAATTGGTCTCCTCAGTTCCCAAACGTTTACTGAGTGTTGTTAAAAGGAAAGGCGATGTAACACAGTGGTAAAAAGGCCCCTGTGCCAACTTTTTTGCAATGTGTTGCTGTCTTTAAATTCTAAGTTAATGATTATTTGCAAAAAAAATAAAGTTTCTCAGTTTGAACATTAAACATCTTGTCTTTGCAGTGTATTCAATTAAATATTAATTGAACAGGATTTGCAAATCTTTGTATTCTGTTTTTATCTACGATTTACATAACGTGCCAACTTCACTGGTTTTGGGTTTTGTATTTATTAGTCTCCTACCGGAAACGGAGGGGACTATAGGATTGCAGTCCGTTCATCAGTCCGTCCGTCCGCATTCGTGTCCGCTCCATAACTTCAATACCGTATGACGTAGGAACATCAAAGTTGGTGAGTGGATGCATCTTGGGGAGAGAGTGTGTGATGTACCCTATTCCGGTCACTTTAACCTACTTATTTGGAAATATAATATGCATACACCGGTAGGGGACTAGTATTACGCCGCAATACGACATTCGCCGATAGGCGGTGCGCTTGTTTTGTACAGTTGAACATGTCCTTGTGGGGTATTTTGGTTTCAATTCAGTAACATTTACTGGAAAATGAACTTGCAAAGTGAAGCATGTAATATTGACCAGTTTCAGAGAATAATGACTGTTTTGTCTATGCTGCACTTTATTATGTTGATTGATCAAATGTGTTGGTCAATAAGAAGTATTTTAAGGAAACAAGTTTGGGTGACTTTTTAGTGTGAACTTTAAATTTAAGTATTGTGCCTAGTTGGAAGGTTTCTTATTTACAATCCAACTGAAAGTATAATTTCTGCCATTAGTTCTCCAAGACTCCCTTTCATATTCAAGCAAAACGGGTACTTTAGCTGAAATATCCTTCAATGAATCGATCTTGAATCGAATTGGAAATCGAATCAAATCGGACCCTTGTGAATCGAAATTGAATCGATTCAGGAAATCAGTGGCAATACCCAGCCCTAATATCCATGGCTTCTCAAGCCCTTATTGCCTGTGTGCCAACTTTTTTGACCCTGTTGTAGCCGGAAAATTCAAAATAAGCTCATTTTGTGGATAAAAATGTAAAATGTCTCATAACATTTCAAATGTTGAAACTATGTTCCATTGTAAATACCATATTGGCTCGTGATCTGAAAGTCATTGCATTTTCATTTTATTCACAATTAACACTTCACCCCAACGATTTTGGAATTGGGGTTGTATTCTAAGATTGCACAAGATTTGCATGTTTCCAAAAGAATAGGCTACTCTTGCGGGGAAGCGCAGCTGCGCACTATGCCGCAAAGGGATAGTAATGTAGGCTTTTAGATTACTAACACTCTTGCATCAAGCATTGGTAATTGAATAATTTAGTAAACTGGTTATTAGTGCATTGTGAAGGTTCACCTCACGGCATGCATTTAAAATCAGTTCAAATGCAAGCTATGCATCAAACTTTCATGTTATCAAAATCATTTATGGGGTCTTTATAGTCCGGCTTCTGGGAAAGTTGTACGGATGCTACAATATGAGTTTGTGTGAACAGAAATTATCCAGTTAATCATAAACAAAATCTAAACCTTATCTAAACAACATCTTCATCAGCATTTGCTACTTAATATTCTATAGAATCAGAGATGCAGTCTCTCGCCTCATGGTGGCATTCACGTTCCTGCGCTGAAATTCTATCAACGTGCACTGAAGAAATTTACTTGCGGAATTGAAGTCCTTGTGCATGAAGTTAATCAGTTTCACGTGGTGGATTTCCCCACTAGTGTCATGGAAATCGATTATGACTTGAGAATTCTCACACTTGTCTTTACTGCAGGATTGAGAGCAATGGAATTGCATAAAGACTTTTCAAATGTTCTGATTTCATTAAAACAATTTAAACAATCGTGAAACACATGCATTGTTTCTTTCCCCTTAGCAAAGAGAAGCACAAGAATTCCGGAGTCATAATCACTTTCCATGTGACTTGAGGTGACGTCCACCTTTACGCAAGTGAAACTGGAACTTCAGTGCACAAGGATTTTAATTCCGTGTGAGAATCTCATCAATAAGGTTTCATTGAATAATTGCGGACTACGGTGAATAAACCTAAAAAATGCGTGAGACCTACGCCGAATGCGTGAGACTTGGCATCTCTATAGAATGCAGAATTTCAAGAAAATTCTGTTAATTGCCATTTATGCAATCTCATTGTTGTCCTCCACTGATGCAAAGCTTTATGTCTGACTTTACCAATTACTATTGATGATTATCATATCAGTAGGCTACGTGCTCAGTTGTTTAATTCAACTGACTGTCCCATTCTAAATTAGAAACAGGTTTAGGGTTAACCTGCATTATTTTAATGTCACTGGCTGTAGACTGATTAATTTTTACGAAAGCAAACTTAAAGGAGAATTCCGGTGTGAAATTGTCTTGGTGTATTGAAACATGATAACGAATACTAACCTTTGTTGAATATACCACCTCCATACGCACGCAACATTTCGAAATATATAGCTTTTTAGCCGAAGCTCCCAGCAGGTTTACAATAGTAGTGAATCAGGAATAGCGTTGCCATGCAAAGAAATCGCTTTTTTTTTTTTTTTCTCCCATCAACAAGGCTCAAAGTAGCTCCCCACTTCATCGGTAGAATTCAGAGGGCCCTGACATTTAAAACTAGGCATTGAGAACTTTGAAAATGCACAGGTAGTTTATTAAAAAAGACTATTTATGCAAACAGTATCTTGAGCTAGTTTCCAGTCGCCTCGATATTGAAAGTCACAAAAAGTCTATTGACGAGCACGAAAGAATGGATTGCAATCTGTTCCCCTTTCCTTCCTATTCGTTCGTGCTCTTCAATCGACTTATTGTAACTTTCAAGATGGAGGCGACTGGAAACTAGCTCAATTTCTGTTTGCATAAATAGTCTTATTTAATAAACTACCTGTGCATTTTCAAAGTTTCAAAATTTCACCAGGTTTAACAGTTGATTAGCTCCATGTTTTTATCGCAGCAAGCTGCAATTAGCACATTTGCATCTCCGTCAATTAACCTGAACTTTTCCTTCAGCAAATTGCAGCAGAATTGCAAATGCCACAGGTATTTTTTTGGGTGGGTGAATCTGGTTGGGGAAGATATTTTCCTTTGCACTCTATATTAGACTTTTAAAAAGCTACGGTAAACTCCCACTAGTAAGCACATGTATTTTACTAACACATGTCTACTGTGTTTTCTGCTCCGACACACGTCTGTCTAGGTCACTGCTCAGGTAGGAAAGGGGGGATGTGCAGTGTCTCAACGCAATCTTGTCAGCTAGGTAAGGGGGTCGGTTTAACCCTTTTGTAGACATAGGTAATGTCACTAAAGTTAACTATGAAGTATTTTCAAGTCTTCCAACCACAGATTCACCTTCCCAATGTTTTTTAAACATTATTTCAACCCATCATTTCTTCTTGTAGTAACAATATTAATTATTTTGAGGTTATTTTATTTATTTTATTTTCCAATAACCATCTTTTTTTTTTTTTCCCTTAAAATTTAAGCGGTGACTCTATCATGCCTGTTCACTTGCAATATCATTTCTTCTATTAGTGACCTATTTCGTATTTACAGGGTTCTGGTAACCAGGGGCTACTGTCTGCTGAAAAAAATCTTAAACTTGTGCGTGTCATGCCAAAAATGTGGGAACATGAGCAAGTTTTAAAACTGTCTTTCAGCTTCCCAACTGGCATTTTCTTGTCTCATTTATTATGAGTTAATGGAGTTTCAGTTGGTGCTTCCATCGCATTTCGGCTTATACCGCCAGAACCGTCTGTCCAATTGCTTGCATAGCTACATTTTTGTGACCAGCACTACTTTAGCTCCAACTTGGATATCAAAATATTTATGTGTAGTGAAAACTGTGGGAATTAGAGCAGGTTTAAGAGAAGACTTCTTGGCGATTTTACAGCCATTCGCCACTCTAACAGTGACGTCACCATACTGTAAGTTCCCTGAATTTATTATAAAATTATTAAAGATTATAATTAAATTAAAAAAGATGAGAAATTGTACAAGCTTAACTTAGCATTTTCCAGACATGTCTACCTAAAAGTATGACTGAGTAAAAAAAATAAAATAATAAGTAGCTGAATCTACTGAATCTGCACAAAACTGGTTTGATTTGGGAGCTGCCGGATAGCTCACTCGGTTAAGGCACTGCGTTGCAGTGCAGAAGTGACTATTACTTTGCGGGTTCGAGCCCTGGTCATATCAACCGGCAGTGGTCGGCAGCTTTTTCAGAGTAGCGTACAATTGGCCATCGTGCTACAGGGTTTCAAATTGGGAAGGGACTGCGGGCGGAAGGGGAAAAAAATAAACGGCTTTGTTTGTTGCTCCAGCGCCTCCTGTTGGCCAGACAGGCGCTCCTCAGGAAGTTTCAAAGTTTGTTCTTGTCCGGGTATCCTCCGCCCTCGTTCTGAACTTGCGAAGATTCAACCAATGAGTGTATGAGACGCAGTGGCTGACAGGCACAAGCTTCGGAGGAGAGCCGTGAACTGTCTTCACTATCCTGAGTTGGCAGCAAGGGGTCACATACGAGCAGGACTTGTAAACTTGCGTTTTTTTGGGCTTGTTTTTAAAAATATGGTTGCTTGTTAGAGAAGTGTATCAAGCGACCTAATTGTTATATGTATGGTTGCCATTTCCCCCGGTTCATTGATTGACTCTGTCTGCTCACTGCCTCACGAGCCATGTGAGAGAACCTGCCCTCCCTTCAAGCTCAACTAAATAAAAAATAATCTCTTCGCCGCCCCTGCTCAACAGAACTAAAGAGATTCCACCCCAGGTCTTCAGTCTTCACCGTCATAGTTTCGTCTAATTTATATTGTGCTTGTTTTGGGCTTGTTTTTGAAGCTGCAGCCACTTATTTGTCTTGTCAGAGTTGGCAACCCTGCTCATTAGCTCAGCGACGGTTGGCTGCTTTATGTGCCGGTAAAACATCACGGTTTGTGTTTTCGTTCTTCCAAGTAGTTGCGACAAAATGACCAGTTGGACAATGTTTAGCTTTCATTAGAAAATTCGACGTCACAGTTTTTGAGAAATTCAGCATGTTGGACTTAGAAAATCAGTGTTTGTGCTCATTTTTTCAGTCTTTCATTAATATCTCAAAAACTGTCCGATAAGTTTTGTTCTAATTTGTTGTGAGCCTTTCTTATGTTCTGCTGATCCCCTGCGAAAATTAGATAATTCTACATCCCGGTTTTTGAGAAATTCAGCATTTTGGCCTTAAAATGAGCACAAACAATGATTTTCTTTCAGGCTTTCATTGATATCTCATAAACTGTCCGATTAACTGCTTTGCTCTGCTGTGACCAGAGTCAGCTGTCAGTGGAGCTTTTCTGATTCCGAGTCATCTGGTGTCCGTCTTGGTCTGTTCGTCTAGCACCAACTTTTCACTTCAAATTTGAAGATCTCAACTGTCTGATAACTTTTGTTCTCATTTGGTGTGAGGCTTCTTTATGTTATTCTGAATATTCGCTGTGAAACTTAGATAATTCTACATCCCCGTTTTTGAGAAATTCCGCATTTTGGACATGGAAAATCAGAGGTTGCGCTCATTTTATTCATTAATATCTCAAAAAGTGTCTGATAACCTGTTGTCTAATTTGTTGTGAGCCTTTCTTATGATGTTCTGAATATCGTCCTCGTCCTCGTCCGCGTCCGTCCGCGTGCAGAAAAACTTTAACCTTGCCTATAACTTTTGAACCGTGAGAGATGGGGCTTTCATACTTTGCATGTGTACTCCTTGATGCCAGACCTACCTACCGATGCCAAAATTTCTCACCTCGTGACCTTGACCTTGACCTTTGACCGACCTTTAGAAAAACTTTAACCTTGCCTGTAACTTTTGAATCGTGAGAGATAGGGCTTTCATACTTTGCATGTGTACTCCTCGGTGCAAGACCTACCTACCGATGCCGAAGTTTGACCTGATGACCTTGAGCTTGACCTTTGACTGACCTTTAGAAAAACTTTAGCCTTGCCTATAACTTTTGAACCGTGAGAGATAGGGCTTTCACACTTTGCATGTGTACTCCTTGATGCCAGACCTACCGACTGATGCCAAAATTTCTGACCTCGTGACCTTGACCTCCACCTTTGACCGACCTTTAGAAAACTTTAACCTTGCCTATAACTTTTGAACCGTGAGAGATGGGGCTTTCATACTTTGCATGTGTACTCCTTGGTGCAAGACCTACCTACTGATGCCGTTTGACCTGATGACCTTGACATTGACCTTTACCCGACCTTTAAAAACTTTAACCCTGCCCATAACAAAAATTTTAACCTTGTCTATAACCTTTAAACCGTGAGAGATAAGGCTTTCATACTTTGCATGTATACTCCTTTGTGCAAGACCTATGTACTGATGCCGAAATTTTGACCTGGTGACCTTGACCATGACCTTTACCTGACCTTTTTAGCTCACCGGGATGAATAACGTCTGGAGAGCTATTGTCGAACCCCCGGCGTCCTCGTCCGCGTCCGCGCCCGTCCGCGTGCAGAAAAACTTTTAACCTTGCCCCCCGGCGAGCTTTGTTGTCTTTCTGACAACTCTTGTTTCAGTCTTTCATTAATGTGTCATATGTGTTAACCTTGAAAACTATTGCAATATTTTCCGGAATTAAGTTATGACATGGACATTTCAGTCATCCTCAGTGGAGCTCTCTAGCCCGACAGGCCTCTTGTTTACATGATCCAAGAAAAATTTGCCATGGGTTCATTAAATATGTGGTAATTACTGTGCTGAAGCTTTCAGCTGAATCTGAAGGGGTTGTGTGGGAGCCACCGGTTGAAATTATATGGAATGACCCCTGTGTGATTCTGCCACACACCCCAACTGCACTTGAGCTTTCTGTCATGAGAAACCTTTCGATGTGAGACGAGCGTGTTCTATTAAGTGATGTTTAGATTTACTGGGTTAGGCAATAATCTGTGGTGTGTGTGTGTGTGTGTGTGTGTCTGTGTGTGTGTGTGTGTGTGTGTGTGTGTGTGTGTGTGTGTGTGTGTGTGTGGGTGTGTGTGTGTGTGTGTGTGTGTGTGCACATGCATATGTAGTGTGTGTGGTGGATGTGTAGTGTTTGTGGTGGGTGTGTGTGTGTGGGTGCGTGCAGTTCCAGGTGCTTCTCTTATTCATGAGGTGTTTGATTTTTTTAAATTTATTTTTTGGCTCCTCCCTTAGCTCCATTGGACTGCGTGCTGATTGGCCAGAGGGCAGAGTTGCTGGTTGAGATGGAGCTTTTTCCTGCAGCCCTGAGGGAGGCTGACGAATTGTGCAGGATGGAGCCGCTGAGCGCCCAGGTACTGCAGCGTCACCGTCACCCGGCAACCCTGACCCTGTCGCCTTTACCCGGCAACCCTCTTGCCACTACACCTCGGCTCTAGCCCCACCACCTGCACAGCTGACCTCTGACCTTGCTGCCACTGTCAGTGGAGTATAGTTATAACCAGGGTGAATTCGGTTGTGATGATAATAATGTAAATGTAGTGTTATACAGAGCTGCTTCGTGTATAAAGCACAGAAATGCTAATAATATTTACCCTGCTGTAGGCAGTTGGTCTCCTGCTTGTTTCGGGAAGCCCCTACAGTACAGCACTCTGCAGTCGCTGCATTATAATTCTGCTTTATGTTAATTGCAGTAATATTGTGCAGATGGGTTAGAAATGAAAAGGCTCCTATTTCTGTGCGGTATTGTTGTGGCGTCTCAGTCCCGCGCTGCTCATTCGTGCGCACAGTCTTGTGCTCCGTGGCAGATGTGTTTGGTTCCCACTGGCAGCGTCTGCGGAACGACTTTGTTTATTTGTCTGTATGTATTTCAATGTTTGTTTTTTATATATTTGCATATTTGATTATGCACATGGATATGTATGTATTTGTTATATATATAATCAGAGTGCATGAGTTTGTATTCATTATATTTGTATGCTTATGTATTGATTGTGTGCGTGTGTATATTTATGTGAATTTGAATGTGTGTGCATTAATGCATTTTTGTGTACAGGTGTGAATATATGTATTTTTGTGTTTGTATTTTGGTGTGTTTATTTGTGTATTTCTGTGCCTGTGCTTTTGCGCACAATGTGTCGTGTTTATTTGTGTATGTTTAAGTAATCATTTGTGTGCGCGTGTGTATTCACCTGTCTGTGCATCTGTGTATTTTTTCTTGTGTGTGTGTTTACATGTATGTGTATGTTTTTGTGTGTCTGTGTGCGTGTGCATGGGGGTGTGTGTGCGTGCGCGGGTGTATAATTATGTGTGCGTGTGTGTGTGTGGGTGCGTGTATAATTTTGTGCGCGTGGGGGTGGGTGCGTGTTTGCGTGCATGCGTGTTTGTGGGTTGCGTGCGTGTGTGGGTGTATAATTGTGTGTGTGTGTGGGGGTGCGTGTTTGCATGCGTGTGTGTGGGTGCGTGTGTGTGTGGGTGCGTGTATAATTGTGTGCGCGTGGGTGTGGGTGCGTGTTTGCGTGCATGCGTGTTTGTGTGTGTGTGTGTGTGTGTGTGTGCACACGTTTAGGCTCACTACACGAGGGCGGTGACGCTGTCTCAGTTGGCTCGACAGGAAGACGCTCTGCAGGAGTACCTCCTGTGTGTGGCGCTGAGGCCGGGCTGGGGGGCTGCGCGCCTGGAGGCTCAGAAGGTACCTGTCTACCCCCCCACCCCCTGCCCCCCCCGTGTGTGTGTCGAGCGTGTGACGAGCATTTGTGGAGCGTTTGTCAAGCGTTTGTTGAGCGTGTCTCGTGCTCCCATTCTCATCATTGGTCTGTTGTTGGATGGATGATTTTCGGTGAAAGGAATCTCTTCCAGCCTGTCTGGTTCTCCCCCGGCAGATTTTGGGGGAGGTGTTCTCCTCCGTGTTTGAGCGGGACGGACTCCCCATCCTCCCCCCTCAGAGCAGCGGTGTGGCCCCCTGTTTCAAACCCTCGGCCCTGCTGGGCCCTCTGCAGCTGCCGGGGTCCTCCAGGGTAAGCGGATCTCCCGACTCTCACTTCCTGTTTGCATTGATTTCTTGCATTGATTCATACCAGTGCAGAGCCTGTGGGAAGTGTGTGTTTTTCTTGAAAAGTGGGAGCTACAGTGGTCTCAATTAATGCGATAAAGAAACGAATAGCCCATCTACGAGCACATGCTATAAACAACTCTGGGAGTATCTTATTTTATTTTCAAATTTTAATTGTCATACTCAAATAACATGTAAACAACAAACAACATGACAAAACAAAAAACTATTAAACAGACAAGAAAAATGAATAAAATGAGCTAAAAGAAAAGTCTGGCAGTCGCACACCCTCAGTGCTGTAATCCTCAGGGCGTCGCACAGTCAGGTGACCCACAGCCACAGGTGAAGGGTGGGCAAATATACTCAGCAATTATGTATCTTTGAAATAATCAATGAAAGGAGCCCATGTGCTCATAAACCTATTGGGTGCTGCAGATTTGAAGGACTGTATCTCATTTGCTCCGTTGGTCTGATTATAATGATTTCACTGAGCCTTTTCTGGAAGCTGGGGGGTGGAGATGATTTCCAGCGGAGTAGAATCATCATCTTGGCAGCTGCCATTACGAGCATCAATGCCGATTGTTCATCAGACGTACAGTTCAGTCGTCTCGGAGCATCCGAAGAGCGGCAGTCGGGGGTCGGGGGGAACGTCTCTTCCACAGACCCCAGAGAACCACTGAGATATTTTGCACCAATAATGGTATAGATGAGGACACAGCCGGGAAAGGTGCGTCGAAGAGCCCCCTGCGGCATTACGTCGGTCAGATAGCAAAGGAATCGAAGGACACATTTTGTTCAATTTGGTCTTCGAATTGTGAAGTCTATGAATGACTTTTTATTGAATCAGTCTATACCTGACATTAATTGAGCGAGACTGAATTTTAGCTTAACCTTCATTCCGAATGTCACCAGAGACGTCCAGATTCAGCTCAGCGGACCTGCGTTTTCCGGACACTTGTGCACACAGAGGTCATGAATAAACTGACAGTGAGACTCTAGGCGCCTGGATTCTGGGGGAAGCTGCAGCAGCTCATAGTCTTCGGTTTGGTTTCAAAATTTGGAGTTTTATTTTTAACATAATGCCTAATTTGGAGATGGCAAAAAAGATGAATTTCAAATGTTGAATTTAGCTATTAACTGATTAGAAGATCCAAACCGCTCATATATATATAGATCACCAAGGGTTACAAGTCCCTTGTCCCGCTAGACAGCAAACACCCCGTCTGTCTGGGATGGCAAAAACGAACAGTTATGACATATAGGTGTGTATATAGAAACATCTGGCAATTAACAAACTTTTATCTGATTCAGAATCCTGAGAGACTGTCTTAAAATGAAATTATTACCAATTAATTTGGGAAAGGACTCTTTTAGAAAAAAGTAGAGTGCAGAGGGAAGAACGTGTTACTCCCATAGTGTCAATATCAAGCCGAAGAGGAAGGTTATTCAGTGTCATCTGGTCTGGAAACCCCCATCGCTGACGCATCACAGCCCTGGCGTCTGCTGCCCAGTCGTAATAATAAATACAGGGAGGCCAGAGCCGCATCCTTTCATTGGCTTTTGCAGGTGTGCGTGTGACATGCGATGGGCTTTATATCCCCAAACAAACGGAGGAAAAATGGAATCCAATTTTTTAAACAAGGATGAAGTGAGAAAGATTGGAAAATTCTGGAATAAATTCGAGAACCTGGGAAGAGACACTATTTTAATAGCATTAATACGGCCCATTAAAGAGAGGGGCAGGACCCTCCTCTTTTCTACGCTTTGTTTTAAGTCTGTGATCATATCAGCATAATTGAGTTTAAATAAAAGCGTGGGGTTTGGGGGCCTCTTGAGTCCCAGATGTGTAAAATGATTCTTTACTACTTTAAATGGTAGAGCATTAAGGAACTCGAAGTCCATATTTTCTGATGGAGGCACGAACTCGCTTTTACCCTGGGTGATGTTGTAACCAGAACGCTCGCCAAATCATTCAGCATAATCTGAGGGGAGGAACAGAGGTTTCTGGGTCAGATAGATATAATAATGTATCATCAGCATAAACACTAACAAGACTTTCCAGGTTTCCCATCTTCATCCCACTGATATGGGGGTGACCCCCGATTCCCACTGCGAGAGGCACCAGAGCGACATCAGAGAGTCGGGGAGACCGAGGCTCTCCCTGTCTGACCCCGCGCTGCAAATTATAAGGCTCAGATTAATCATTATCGCTGAGAATGGAGGAAGTTGGGCAGTGATGCAGCATTTTAACCCATGTAATAAAATATTTCCCAAATCCAAACCTTTGAAGCGCCTCAAATATGTACGGCCATTCGATCTGGTTGAACGCCTCTTCTGCATCCAGAGACAAGATTACTGCTCTGGAGTCCTTCCCTCTGCCCGCGTTTGTACAGTTCGGAAGTCGACGCACATTACAGAAAGAGAATCTCCCTGGGAAAAGCCCTGTTTGATCGGGTTGTATAGTTGTTGAAGTATGTCGGCCCAATCTATTAGCCAGTACTTTCGTGTTTAACTTTTCATCAGAATTAAGCCGAGAGACGGGCCTATAGCTGCCCAGATCTGTTTCTTCGCCTTTCTTTAGCAAAATACATATTTGCCTCATAGAGGGACTTCGGGAGTCTGTTGTTGGCAGTAGAGTCATTTATCATCCGAAGTGGAAGTGGGGCTCGAGTCGTATGAAATGCTCTGTAGATCTCACAACCGAATCCATCTGGTGCTGCTGCTTTCCCGGAGGGTAAAGCTTTGATTTGCCTCAACTAATTCGGTCTCTGAAAAATTTGAGTCCAAGTCTAACCTAGACATCTCATCCAGCTTTCGCAAATTGACGGAGTCAAAGAAGTCAGCAAAGTCTGCCTTAGTAGCTTGAGACTTGGTGGTGTATAATTCTGAATAAAATTCTTTAAAACGATTATTTATTTCTTGAGGCTTAATTAGAAAATCCCGTTTTAGACTTAATTTTGTGGATTTTACGGCTTGCCTGGGCTCCCTTCAGTTGTCTAGCCAGCAGCCTCTCTGGTTTGTCACCCAACTCGAAGTGTTTCTGCTGAAGCTTTTTAGAAAAGTTTACAAACATTTCCACTAAGAATGATATTATATTCATATTTCAGATTCAGAATCTTATTATAAACTGAATAAGAGTTGCTGTGAGATTGTTCAAGAATTGGGAGCATATTTTCAATCTCCGCCAGTTGTTTACGCTTTTCCTTTTTTTTTTTTTTTTTTTGAGGCCTCAAATGAGATTCTATGACCTCTGACCACTACTTTGAGTCTCCCAAAGTTTACAATCTGACATCTCTCCTGTATCATTAGTCTCAAGGAATTCCTTAAACCACGCAGTCATATAATTTATAAATACTTGATTCGTGAGCAATAATGGGTTAAAACGCCAACAATACCTTTGCTTGGGGAGAGCAAGTTTGATGTTTAATGAGATTGGGCTATGGTCTGATATCACCATGTTGTGGTATTTAGTATGATATTGGATATTAATTTTGCATCTACTAGAAAATAATCAATTTTTGTATATGAGTTATGAACATGGGAGAGAAATGAATAATCTCTGTCAAATGGATGTTGTAATCTCCAAATATCCACCAAGTATTTAGATCTTATCAGATTATTCAGTGTTTAGACGGGATATGAGAAGATAGCTTATGAAGGGGTTTGGGTCAAGATAGCAGTTAAAATCGGCACCCATTATCAAATTGGTGGTACTGACGTCTGGAATTAGATCAAACACTTAACTATCATAATTTGCCTCATCAATATTTGGCCCATATATATTTACTACAGCGACAGGGAGCGAATGTATGTTTCCAGGTGGAAGGTATATTATAATTACTGGATCAGTGACCATCGAGACGAGCTGAAATTGGATATTCTTGCGGGAAAGAATTGCCACACCTCTAGCTTTAGATGTAAAAGGTGACTGATATACTTGAGAGGTCCAATTGGCTCCTAATTTCCTCTGCTCTGTGTTTTTGATATGGGTTTCGTGTAGAAACATTGTCAGCCCCTAAAGATTTCAAATGAGAAAAAAACTTTACCCCTTTTAACTGCAGGCCCAAGCCCCCGTACATCCCAGGAGACTAATGTGATGTTGCTGACATCCACCTGATCTACTTTATTATGACACATATATTATTTATGACATATATAAACCGGTGGGAAATAAAAACAGCCTGAAAAGCAAAACAAGGTAAAGGGGGAAAAAAAAGAAAAACCGCAACAACTTATGCAGTCTGGCATCTATACAATAAACTTAATAAACTCCAACCTCCTCCCCACAAACACTTCCCCAAACGAAGCGTCCACATCCCAGTCTCCTTAAATGAGGATCGCCGGGCGTACGGCTCGTAAAGGTTTCTCCCTAAAGGCCCACTAACGCACAAGCCCATCAACAAATGCAACAGGCTAATCGCCCCCTCCGCAGTTTCAGATAATATACATTATAATATGTACCGTTTTTGGATATATGGAAATAGGCTTTTGCTTAAGGCTCAAAAAATATTTACCAATGTCCAGTATTACGATCTTGACTCTTCCTCCTCCGCGTTGATTTTCAGGACCTGATCCATGAATCTCTTTGCCGGGAAGTGCAGGGTGTGTTTGATCTTCAGCTCCCGCAGGTCCTGCATCGCCTCGTGGAACCCGTGCCGTTGTTCCATCACTTCAGCCGTGTAATCTGGGAGGATTAGGACATGGAGTCCGTTGTATTCCACGGTCCGTTGTCGTCCAAGTCGTATTATCCTCTCCTCCTCCTGGTGGTAGTGGACCCTGGCAATGAACGGGGCCAGAGTCCATCTGCTGCCTTCGGCTGCTGGGCTCGGCGCACACGGTCGATAATCACTGGGTTCTGGAGTCTCTGGGCAATTTTGGGATGAGGGCGCTTATAAACTCTGTCGGTGTCCCTTTTCCTCCCCTTCAGGAATATCCACTAATTTTATAGTGTTGCAGCGAGACCTTCCTTCTAGGTCGTTAACTTTGACTTGCAGGCGAGTGTTTTCAACTTTCAAATCGTTGAAGGATTTCTCCAACTCCGTCAGTCGGGATTCGTGGATCCATGGAGTCCATTCTGGCCGCTTACACATTTTGTGAGGATTGAAGGGATTCAAATTTAGTTTCAATTTTATCAAACTGGTAACACGTCTGACACTTTTTTTCACATTACACCGGCAGATTCGCCATTAGAATCCAACTCAACAGCCTCATCCACTCTAGCTATAGCACCTGTTAGCTGCTGGATTTTGGCATTTTCGCCGTTTTTATGCAGGTTTAGGGAACTTAGAGATGGATAGTCAGGTTACGGTAAACTCTTGAGAGCAAACTTTCAGTGAAAGACGGCAGTTTTAAACAATTAAGGACGAAACGGAGAGGAGCTCTTCGAAGCATGATTTACTCCATCCGCTACTCACTAGCGCCCCCGTAAAGAACATGTAGACATGAAAATGAAATATTGAAAACGTGCTTCGGTTTGGGAACTTTAGGCGATGTTTACTCAATCAGACAATGTTCTAACCATGTCAGCGAGCACGATGAGTTGATGATAACAGCCTGGTGAAACTGAAGAAATGGCCGACTTACAGATGAGAATCCCGTAAGCCTATGCAAACTATATGGGTGGCACGGTGGTTAGCACTGCTGCCTCACAGCAAGAAGGTTGTGGGTCCGAATCCGGCCTGGGCCTTTCTGTGTGGAGTTTGCATGTTCTCCCTGTGTTCCCGTGGGTTTCCTCCGGGTACTCCGGTTTCCCCCACCCACATAAACATGCCTCATAGGAACACTCCAACCAGTACCCTTGACCAAGGAACTGACTTTAGAACTGGAGTTGGTCCCCAGGCGCTGCTCTGTGGCTGCCCACTGCTCCTAACTATAGGATGGGTCAAATGCAGAGGACAAATTACCCCATGGGGCTCAATAAAGTATATCTATCTATAGCTGAGAGCGAGGGCACAAACTCCTTTCCTGAGCTGTGGCTGTAGCTGAGAGCGAGAGCGCGAACTCCTTTTCCTGAGGCGTGGCTGTAGCTGAAAGCGAGAGCGCGGACTCTCTTCCTGAGGCGTGGCTGTAGCTGAAAGCGAGAGCGCAAACTCCTTTTCCTGAGGCGTGGCTGTAGCTGAAAGCGAGAGCGCGGACTCTCTTCCTGAGGCGTGGCTGTAGCTGAAAGCGAGAGCGCGGACTCTCTTCCTGAGGCGTGGCTGTAGCTGAAAGCGAGAGCGCGAACTCCTTTTCCTGAGGCGTGGCTATAGCTGAGAGCGAGCACACAACAGGCTAGGTCACACAGGCGTATGGGATCGTAACTTTTTGAATATTAATCAAGGACGCTTGAAAATGAAGGATGCACACCATCGTGCCATGCGCAAGCCATATCCGAAAGCTTAGGCCAATCTGACAAACAGTCAGAGAGATGCCACAGACAGACGCTTCTTGCTTTATAGATAGATTATATTATTGATTTGTAATTATGCAGAACTGCATTTACCGAATAGGTTAACGACAGACTGAAGTGGTTTACAAAGACGTCTCCGATGTTTTCCGTTGGGATAACTGGTTCATGTAGCAGTTTGCCAGCAGGAATTTTTGCAGTGCCATCCTGGAAAAAAATGGCATCAGCAGACTAGTTCAGAAATGGGGAACTTCCCATTCGTTTGACCATCATTATTGTGTAGCTGCAGTTGATTGGTTGAGGTGGTATCTGCATCAGAAAGTTCCACTGTTGCAGCCAGTAACGATCATTATTGAGGGGTCAAGATGCATTACTTGCCACGATTGAAAATGTTGTGCCCCCTACTGGTGTGTGTGGGGAGGCCTGCAGCAGAGACCTCCCTGAAGCACGCCCCCCCCCCCCCGTCAGAGGGTCAGGTTATGTCGTTTTGTGTGCGTATGAGCATTTCAGTACGCTCCACTGATTACTGCCTGAGGCCCTCAGTGTATGGACCTTACAGGTTATGTTGTGAATGATCAATACCTAGCGCAGCATCGCTAAAGTGCACCGCATATGGACCTCGTTTTCTCACTAGTGTTTGCCTAGACTTGTATCACTATAGCCGACAGTAGGCCACAGGCCATTGACTAACGCAACAAATGGCCTGTTCATAGCTTATTTTGTCTCAAAAAGTTGGAGTTAGCCGGGGTATTTCAGGATTGAAATGCTCGTGTTTTCCACAGAAATAATTATGATGTTGCTGTTGGTGCTAGCATTACGATTGTTGGTACAAGCCAGAGGCGAATTTAATTGGCTTGCGTTGGTCATCAGCTTTGGCTAGCAACAAACACACCTGTCAGCTGGCTTGCCTGCAGTGCCTCAGAGCGATGATGTTAAAATGTGAATTCCGTACTATGTTGGTAAAATTGTTGGACAGTAAGACGCAAACTCTCTGGCTTTGGAGTCATCTGGGTAGCCTATTGGTGGAGGCTCTGATTCGGCTCAGAGAGAGTTCATGATTTTTAATATCTCTCTCGGATTTAAAACGGTTTTTGATAAGGAGTTTATAATCCTGGAAATGCATTTATCATCTGCTAGCAATGTTTTGACTCCGTGGATTTTTTAACAACCTCAGTGTTGAATTTTCATGAAGTTTTTATGGCCCTTATTCTTTAGAGAAATGATGAAGACGAGCTGTAATAAGCTGTAGTTCTGAAGGCCACAAAGGCTCCTTCCTGCTTGAGTTCCTCCCCTCTGCTGCTCAAATCTTGAGTTATAGAACTTGAAATGGGAGAACACGAATGGCCTGATTTGTCTTCGACGCAGTGGGATTAAGGTCATAGCTGTGGTCTTGCTAGTTGTGTTGCGCATAGCCAACACTAGCAGCTTGAGTGTGTGTATATTTTATGTATTTATCTGTTTTCAGAAGCTTCAGTTGGGTTTATTGCATTTGAATGAATGCAGGTAACAGAAAATGTCTTTAAGCTGCTTCTGTCACGTCAGTAAAACTCGAGCACAAACTCAGGAAGTTTCAGCAAGAATTTTTTTTCCCTGCTGAACCCAGAGTGCATATACTGTATATTTCTGATGTCGTCTCGGTTTTAGGAAATGTTTAGAAATTAGAAAAACATTTTCTTTTCGCAGAAATTGGAATTGTTCCCTTTCCTTGCATACTTATCATTACCAGTGTAAAGATATTCTGTGGGAATTCGTCTGATGGGCCATCATCTGCGCAGCCCTATTCCTAGAGCATGGAGTAAAAGCAAATAAATCTTAAAAAAAAAAAAAAGCAAATTAAGGAAGTTATATCAGTAGAATTTTACTATTTTTACTGCAGTGTCATTAGGCTGGTCTGAGCTTTACACTGTTGGAACAGTCAGATGTTGCTCATAGTCCATTTCAAGCTCTCTGTAAAACTCATAAGGCCCATTTCCACCGAAGAAGTTCCTGGTAGTATTTTAGGGGCAGGAGCAACTACAGCAACATCCTCCCTCCCAGCCCTCTCAACTGCTGTGTCTCCACTGAGAGGGCAGAGTAGGAGGAAGGTTGCTGTAAAGTTGTGTGACGTCCTTTTAAAAATACAACTCTCGTCCTCTGCTGAGTTTTAAAAATGTCGGCTATTTTGTCGCTTTCTGTTGACGTCACATCCCGCCCTGAGTAAATACAATCAGCGCCAAGTAAACCCCAAGCCCCACCCAGGGGTTTTTCGGGGCCGTTCAGAGTACCTACTCCGGGGCAGGGACTTTTTTAGCCCCTGTGAAAGTTCCGGTACTCTGTCCTTTGGGGGTGATTCCGACAGTGGAGACACGCAACAGCGGCCCCGGTCCCATAAAATTACCCTGAAGTTCCCGCGGTGGAAATGGGCCAATAGACACTCAAGCATACGAACCCCTGACCCAGAGTTTAACAGGTGCGGAGTGAGTGAGTGAGTGAGTGAGTGAGTGAGTGAGTGAGTGAGTGAGTGAGTGAGTGAGTGAGCGAGTGAGCGAGTGAGCGAGCGAGTGAGCGAGTGAGTGAGTGAGTGAGCGAGTGAGTGAGTGAGTGAGTGAGTGAGTGAGTGAGTGAGTGAGCGAGCGAGCAGCTAATGTTTGTCTTTTGTTTTCAATACGCTGTCTGCCAGGTTGTGAATATCTGTAGATGCAGCGCAGCGCCAAACATGTGCTTCATCTTTTTCTTATTTTGGAAGAATTTTGCTTATTTTTGTCTCGTGGAACAAATTAAGTTTATTTTTATTTCGCCGGGATGTAATTGAGGGGGGGATATAGACATCAGTATGTCTGTCCGTCCATCCGTCCGTCCATAATCGATACGTTTCAGGAGCAGAACTCAAAAACCAATTAATATTTCTGAGCAAAACTTGCTGTGAATATTAGTCAGGTCCTAAACTTTAGACTAAAGTCCATTTTTGGAATTTCTTAAATCTTACATTTTTTTCTTTGTTTCCATGGAAACAAGCTTAACTTGAGGAAAATGAAGGTTGGGACTGTTTCCCGAGCAAAAGTCTAAAACCGCTTAATATTTTTCATCGAAACTGTCTTCGCATATTAGTTAGTCCCTAAACTGGTGCCTCTGGGTATTTTGAAATGTATGATTTAATTTTCTCTCTGTGTTTCCAGGGAAACAAGTCTATCTTACTGAAAGGGAGGGGGTGGGGATTGTGTCCAGAGAAGTGCTCAGGTACCATTAAATATTTATCAACCATAGTAATCAGGTCCTCATCGTGCCTTTTGGTAGAGTTTTAAATTTTATCCCCCCGGCATATAATTTGGGGTGGGGATGGGGGCAATATAGTCATCAGTATGTCCGTCCGCCCGTCCGTCTGTTCATAATCATTTTCATTTCCGCAGCAGAACTCCAATACCGATCAGTAGTTTTTAACGAAAGTTGCTGTGCACATTGAGCAGACTGGCGCCTTCAGATGTTTGCTCGTGTTCGTGAGTCGGGCCGAGTTTTGACTGTCGCTCTCCTCTCTGCCCAGGACCCTGCCCGGAGTTTGGCTAAAACGCTGGTTTGTGAATTTCGGCTGGATGCCGGGGAGCCCCCCCCCTCAGACCTCTCGCTGGAGGACCCCGAAAACCTGGGCATCTCCAGCTCCCCCACCTTAACCCCCCAGCCCAGTCTGAAGAGGAAGAGCACTGCTGACACACCCCCGCTCTGCCCCCCGTGCAAGGTCCTCAAGACAGGTAGGTGTGTGTGTGTGTGTGGGTGCGCGTGTGCGCGCGCGTGTGTGTGTGTGTGTGTGTGTGTGTGTGTGTGTGTGCGCGCAATGTAAACATGTGACGTCTATGTGTGTGTGTGAGT